>BQNB010008699.1:0-89091 GCA_026074375.1 Tanacetum coccineum
CAGAAACGAGGACATTTGGTAAATTTGATTTTTCACACAAATTTTCAAACATTTGTATATAAGAAAAAAAAGTAAAGTGTAGATTTGCGTGAGCGTCGTGACCTCGAGAGACTTTTTTGCATCAGTCATTGTGCACCCAAAAAAAATAGCTCCGAGCAACTTTTCTGGTTTAGCGAGGAATCAACTTGGGCGAGTAAAAGCCGATACTCGAAACCATGACTCTTTCCACAAAATCATTTCAGTAAACTTATAAGTTATTCGTAATTGGATAACAACCGAGCCAAGGCATTTTGGTTCAAACCTCTACATATGATTAATAATTTTTGAACACATGTAATGTACTTACAATTTTGAGGAAATTTAGTGTAACTACCCGATTTCAAATTTTGAGTGAGTAATATTTTTGAAGCAAGCGATTGACTTTTTGTTATCATAAAAGTCTTCAAATAATTTTAGAAATTGGTGGGAAAAGAGAATAAATTGTCAAATTGAATGTGGGCTTAAAACAAAACCATCCATGTTCGCATCCTCTTACACATACGGAACTTTCATGCCCGCTTTCCTTTTACTATGGCATTTCTTCTCACTCTGATATTTCCTTTTTTTTTTTAATTAATGATTTTGTTAATGTGGTTATCTAGTGATTGTTATCACTTATCAACGAATTATCATGATCGCGTGACACTCACTAAATTGTGGAATGCACGTATCAAAATATTAAGTTTGTCGCCCAATAGCACATTTGACTTTTTTAAACATGTCAAGATCTAATTTTCTTTTGTTAAAATGATAACTCAAAACTGGAACGTAATTATAAGGACTAATTGTGTGTTTTGTAATTCTTGTTTTGTAGCGATAAAAGTTGAGCATCTGAGTTTAGTAGCTTGTTAATTCCTTAAGGACCATTTTGGTCAAGTTATGGAAGTTGATTGAGAACTGGTATTTGCGCTCAAGTCAAGCCTAAAGGCTTTATTATCTCTCTCTCTCCCTAATTTCATTATGTTAGATCATCTTGATCTTTGTTTCATTCTTTAATAGAAACTATTATCACGATAGATAATAGGATTACACCCGAGAGCAGTGGGAATCTGTTTGGTTGATTGAGATCAGTTATTGCTTGTGATTGTGGTGTTGTTCTTGAATTGAGATTCAAGAACTTATTTTTGTTATACTCAAAATATGTTCACGGTATCAGAGCAAGACTTTCTTTTCTTGCTCTAAAACGATTTCAAAACTTTTTAGGGTGTCATTAAAAATTAGGGATTTATTGTTTTCTAAGTGATTTTTCATCGATTAAAACATTTTAATCGATAAATCTAAAAGTTTTATTGAGAGAACCTTAATTTTTTTTAAATTAGGGTTTGATTTGTTTTGGGGGTTTTTCTAATAAAAGATTCTTGGGGTTGATTAACGATTGTTAGTCAACAGATATGGTTACTATTGGTGTTCTTTATTTGATTTGGGAGTTTTGACTAATTTGGAGAAATTAAGGTTTTCGATTAGATATATTGGGGTCGATTGAGGATTTTGGGGTCTTGTTCCTTCTTTGACTAAGTGAATCAAAGAGTAATAAGCTAAGTCTTCAACTGGTTATTGTTGTTTGCGTGCTCTGTAACACCACTTACACTCTCTCTTTTATTATTTTCTTTATTTTCTTGCATTTAGATTGTTGGAGGATAGGTAGAGTCACTATTGTGGAGTTTGTGGTATTGGGGAGTTATTTGATTTTTTTGTTATTTTTTATTGTTGTGTCAGTCCGCCCTTGATCTGCCACTTTAGTGGTGTTAATACCTAGGAACTTCTTTCTTTCTTTATATTGTTGTTTTTTCATATGTTATCATGTCTATGCATGGTTGCACTGATGATGAGTATGAAAATTCTGTTCATTCTGAGAATGATAATGTGACATTAATTAGTAAATTGGATGTTAGTCACCCTTTGCATTTACACCCTAATGACTCTGTTGCATTGACTGTTGCATATGTGAAACTAAAAAGGACTGAAAATTATCAAGTGTGGTCTTGTGCTGTGCTTCTTGCTTTAGAAGGAAAAAATAAAATTGGCTCCATTGATGGTACATGTAGAAGGTCTAATGTTGATGAAGTGTTAAGCAGACAATAGGATAGGGTAAATGATTATGAACTCCAACTCTGAGGAGTTATTTCTTGGTCAATTTTTTTCAAAAAGAGCTAAACATGTTTGTGATGAATTAAAAGAGACTTTTGCTAAAGTAGATGGATCTGTGACTTTTAATCCACATCATAAAATTAATACTTTAAGTCAAAATGGTTCTACTATTGCTGATTATTATCACAGGTTGAATGCTGATACCGCTCAAATTGAGTATATTTTTAGGAGCGTTATCTGTATTTTATGCATGCTACTTGGTTAAACTAACGGGCTTTTTAGCTCATATTCATACAAAGTTGTGTTTTGTGTTCTTAGTTAGCCAAAGTCAAGAAAAGATAAAGAAATGATTAATAAACGAAGATTTATGCATGTATGAAGAATTCTTGTTAAGTACAAGCCTTGTGAAGCATAATTGAGAAGATAAAGTCATGAAGTTGTTGCTCTCGATACTCAAAGATAATGCACAAGACGGAAAACGAGGAAGAAACGAAGAAAAGAAGCTAAATCGAAGAATGTTGGAAGCCTCATGTTCTCGACACACCTCCAACGTTTTGGTCATAACTTGAGCATACGTACTCGGATTGACTTGATTCAACAGCCCACCGAAAGCTAAGAGAAAGAGTTACAACTTTGGTTTTTATCATTTTTACCCAAACTGCTCCAGTAGCCGCCGGTTGGGCCCACAAGCGCGGGCAGTAGCACATCAGGTAATTCTCCATGCCGCCAGCTAAGTTCCTAGCCTCCCAAACCTGCAGTTCATTAAATGCTAACTTAAATGTCATAACTTTCCAAGTCCGGTCCTTTGCTCTTTCTTACTCACATTTTCTGCACCTTTATGACACTTGGAGACCAAGTTCATCCCTTAATGACTAAGTACCACCCATACAAGCTTATATACATCCTCATTTGGCTATCATACTTGGACATTTTGTGACAAATTTCAACCAAGAGAAAAAACAACCTTTCACCCACAAAGGACATAATTTTCCATCATATTCATCACTTCCAAAAGACCAATATACTTCTGTTATTTCAGAAATAGGCTCAAGGTGCTTAGAGAAAGTAATTGGGTATTATTTTTCAGGTTGTTTAGAAGATTATAGTTGATTAGAGGCTTGAAGGTTGCTATAATCCTTCACCTTTGCCTATTGTAATTGATACTTTGGATAAACTTTTGATACTTTCATTACTTTTATGATGTTGAACTTATTATTTCATGTTGGAACTTGGTTATTAATCAATTTTAATGTGGAGTAGTTTTATTTACTTGTTTGGAACCATGTAAACATTGATATAGAGTGTTTGGTATTTAGCAACATTGAGTTATGATTTTGTCTATGAGTTTGTTTGAATTGAAACTTGTCTAAATATCTTGTTGGTAAATCGTAACAGGATTTATAGGGTAAAAGGACTTCTTGTCATGATTTATTGCAAATGTTAATGCGCATAAATGTTTCATATTTCATAATTGACACATGTGAATAAACACGTTAAATAGACTAGTAACGATTGATTCAAGAGTATAGGTCGAAAGGGATCTTATGAACAAATTGATAAAACTCATATTTCTAACAAACGGCTTGTAATGACTCGGTTTATATTAACATTCATAGTTCGAAAGGGTGTGTTAATTTAAACCGTGATATATGCAATTTCATGATATTTCTAAAGATTTAGTTAATGTCATTGATATTTCCAAACTTGGTACTAAAGTTTCACATTCCAATGAGACTAAAGCTTGTATTACCAAGGTTGGAAACATGATATTAAATGAAAATTTGACTATGTATGATGTATTAGTTGATCCTGAATATTGTGTGAGCCTTATGTCTATTCATAAAGTGGTTAGAGACAACAAACTTATTGTTGCTTTTGATGAGTCAAAATGTTATGTTTTACCTCAGGATTTGAGGAATATGAAAATGCCGAGGATTGGTAATCAAAAAGATAGATTATAGTATTTTAATGAAAAACAAGGTAATGATTTTGACTTTAAGAATCTGTTTGTAATTTTTCCAAAAAAGATTTGGCATTGCAGACTTGGCCATCCCTCAGATCAGGTCTTAAAAGTTTTAAAAAATGATAAAAATATAAAACTGTGAAATTTGTCAAAAGGCTAAGCAAACAAGAGAACATTTTCCTTAAAGTGAGCACAAATCCTCTATGCTTGTTGAACTGGTTCATCCTGACCTTTGGAGGCCTTACAAAGTTGTCAGTAAAGAAGGTTACGAGTATTTTCTAACTATTGTAGATGACTATAATAGGGTTGTTTGGGTGTATTTGATTAAAAGTAAGGACGAAATTTTTAATTGTATTCTTACCTTTTATAATCTGATTAAAAATCAATTTGGAAAAACTATTAAAGTTTTTAGAAGTGATAATGGAACTGAATTTGTTAATGAAACTTTTGATAAGTTTTGTGTTGATAATGGAATTATGTACTAAACTTCTTGTGCATATACACCACAACAAAATGGTATAGTTAAGCGGAAACATAGGCATCTTCTTAAGGTTGCTAGATCCCTTCTGTTTTAGGAGGATTGCCTTTGATGTTGTGGTCTGAGTGTATTTTAAATGCTTGCTATTTGATTAAAAATCAATTTGGAAAAACTATTAAAGTTTTTAGAAGTGATAATGGAACTGAATTTGTTAATGAAACTTTTGATAAGTTTTGTGTTGATAATGGAATTATGCTACTAACTTCTTGGACATATACCACCACATCATATAAATGGTATAGTTAAGCGGAAACATAGGCATCTTCTTAAGGTTGCTAGATCCCTTCTGTTTTAGGAGGATTGCCTTTGATGTTGTGGTCTGAGTGTATTTTAAATGCTTGCTATTTGATTAACAGATTGCCTTCATAAGTGCTTAATAGGAAGTCTCCTTACAATATTGTTTTTAATAAAAAAACCAAATTTAAATCATCTCAGAACTTTTGGATGTCTTTGTTTTGCTACTATTCTTACCAGTAATGATAAGTTTAGTAGCAGATTTGAAAAATGTGTTATAATAGGGTATTCAAACGTTAAAAATGTTATAAATTGTTTAGTCTTGAAAGGAAGTAGTTCGCTTTTCAAGGGATGTAAAACTTTTTGAAAATGTTTTTCTTTTTAAGACTGATGTTGCATCAGATGTCCCTAATGAGACTAGTCAGGATCTAAATCATACTATTTTTTCATCAAGTTATATGTGAAGTTCCTAACATACCCAATGATGAAATGAGAGAGAATGAAAGTCTTAATAGTGAGGATAACGACTCCTTTCCTTTTGACAGTCCAACTATTGACCACAATAAGAATAAATGAGAGCATTCTTATGGTTCCAATGGGTCTGTCGATGAAAGTGAGATGGTTGCAACACTTGAAGATAATGTTAATAATTCTGAGGATAATAATGAAAGTTTACAAAATACTTATGCAGTACAAAATAATCAACCAGTTAGGAGATCTAAAAGAACTTCAGTTTTTCCTAGCAAGTATAATGAGTTTGTGGTTGATTCTAAAGTCAAGTTTAGTTTGGAAAAATTTGTAAATTACCCAAAATTAAGTTTTGAGAATAAGTGTTTTGTAACTGAATTAAATAAGAATCTAGAACCAAAAACATATTGGCAAGCTTGTAAGGATCAGCATTAGATTGAGGTAATGAACAATGAAATGGATGCTTTATGTAGAAAAGATACTTGAGAACTCACAGAGTTACCTAAAGATAGAAAGGCCATAGGAAGTAAGTGAGTTTATAAAGTTAAGTATAAGTCTAATGGAAATATAGAAATATATAAAGCTAGACTTGTTGTTAAAGGATACAATCAAAAGGAGGGGATTGATTTTGATGAGACTTTCTATTCTGTTGTTAAAATTGTGACAGTTAGATGTCTGATTAATTTAGTTGTTTAGAATAACTGGTCTCTGTGTTAACTTGATATTAGCAATGCTTTTCTGTGTGGTGAATTGTATAAGACTGTTTATATGTCTTTACCTGGAGGGTATTTAATTCTGATGATAAAAGGGTTTATAGACTAACAAAGTTCCTATATGGGTTAATGTAGGCTCCCAGATAATGGAATGCCAAGTTAACTTAAACTTTACTTGAAAATAGTTTTAAACAAAGCAACAGTGGTTATTCACTCTTCACTAAATCTGGAAATAGCAGTTTTGTTGCTTTGCTTGTCTATGTTGATGATATAATCATCACAGGAAACAATGCAGTTGAGATTGAAAACTTTAAAAAGTTTTCGAAAACGAAGTTTTTGATTAAGGATTTGGGACAACTTAAGTATTTCTTAGGGATTGAAGTTTTTGAAACTGAGCAAGGTTTGTGTTTGTCACAAAGAAAATATTGTCTTGATCTTTTAAGTGATTTTGGTTTGCTTGCCTTCAAACCTTTTTCTACTCATTTGAAACAAAATTTGTTCATTTCAAATGAACCAAATGAGAGAGATCATATGCTTGATAATAGTATTGAATATCAAAAACCTATTAGGAAACTATATAATTAACTCATACTAGACATGATATCTCTTATTATGTGCATTGTTTGAGTCGGTTCATGCATAAACCTTTGAAATCTCATCTTAAAATTGTTCTGAAAGTATTAAGATAATTAAAGAGCAATCTTGGAAAGGGTATTCAAATTGTCAAGCAACCCAATGCTTCTTTAGAAGCATTTGTGGATGCTCAGTGTCGTAGTTAAACGAACGGAGGCCCTGTGCGAAAGTTTATACGATAACTAAATACGATGGTCAAAAATATATTATATCAACTATGGAAAGCAAATCATGGTGTTTTGATAATCTATCTTGAGCTTTAACAAATATATACAATATAAGATTGTACAACGGTAACAATTTTTTATGAAAGTGAATTTTGAGGCCCCAAATATATAACGTGATATATATTTTGAGGCCCTTAAAATTTTGAGGCCCTGTGCGGTAGAACACCTCACACACCTTCGAATACGGCTCTGTAGATGCTGACTGGGCAAAATGTCTTGTTACTAAAAAATCCATTATTGGTTTTGCATTAAACTAAATGGTTCTTTGATTTTTTGGAAAAGCAAAAAGCAAAATACCCTCTCAAAGTCATCAGCAGAAGCTAAATATTGAGCTATGGCTTCTGTAACATCTGATATTGTTTGGATTCTTAAAATTTTAAAGGATCTAGAATGGGAAAAAAAATTACTTGTCAAATTATTTTGTGACGGCCAAGATGCAATTAAGATTGCAGCAAATTATGTGTTTCATGAAAGAACTAAACACTTAAAATTGATTTGCATTTTGTGAGAGAGTTTTTTGTTAGGGGTGATTGAAACACAAAAGATTAGTTCAGCTATTCAATCAGTTGATATTTTCACAAAAAGATTAAATAAAACACAACAAGAGAATTTGGTTTAAAACTGGGCGTGATTGATATGTTCCAGCCTTCCAGGTTAGAGTTAAGGGGGATTTTAAAATTATAACTCAAACCTGAAACTTAGCTACATGGAATAATTGTGTCTTTTGTAATTCTTGTTTTGTAGTGATAAAAGTTGAGCATCTGAGTTTAGCAGCTTGTTGATTCCTTAAGGACTGTCTTGGTCAAGTTATGGAAGTTGATTGAGAACTGGTATTTAAGCTCAAGTCAAGCATTAAGGCTATATTATCTTTACTCACTTTCTCTCTTTTCTCTCGATATTATGTCTCTCTCTTAAATTGTAACCCTAATTTGATTCTGTTAAATCATCTTGATCTTTGCTTCATTCTTGTAATAGAACAATTATCACGATATATAATAGGATTACATCGGAGTAGCAATGGTGATCTGTTTGGTTGATTGAGATCAACTATTGTTTGTGATTATGGTGTTGTTCTTGAATTGAGATTTAAAAACTTATTTTTGTTATAATCAAAATATGTTCATCTTTCAACCAATGTTTTAAAACCCGGGTCGACCCGGCCGGTTAAACCGGTTGAACCGTGAACCGGCTCGGAGACCGGGCCGGATGTGACCGGTTTTTTACTTGTTTGAGAACCGGATTGAACCGTCAGTTTTTCATTGACCCGGGTTGACCCGGTTTGATCAAACCGGCCGGGTCATGACTTTTTAAAAAAAATCTAAGAATTTTTTTTTTTTTCATAAACCTTTTTAAATTTAATTGACAATTTGAAGGTTAAAATATTTTAAAAACTAACTTAAAACATCAACTAATATTTTCTTATTATAATATAATTGCTTGTTTATGCAAATCTTTTCTATAATTTTATAGATATAGAATTTAAAATTTAAAGATTATCAGTAAAGACTCAAAATATCCATAGGTTCAATTGAACGTAAGATAAATTATATAACTGTAAATAATATATATATATATATATATATATATATATATATAATTACCTATAGAGATCCATATAAATAAGCACGTTTAAATCTTAACATATATATATTAGGGGAAGGATCTATCCAGAACCAATGTAAAGTAACAGAACTACTGGCGAGAAAACCGTTGTTAGACCAATCATTTCTGTTCAATATAATTTATCATTTAATATTACTCCAAAGGAGGGCAAATTTGTAAAACGACTTCTCTGTACAAAATGTCAAGATTCAATTAACAGATTGTTTTAAATTAGTTTTCCTGCAATTCTATAAAGTACTCCAAAATTCCACAATTCTAGGGATAAAAAAATTTCAAATTTGTTTTCATTTCCATATTTTATACGTAATAGACTTTTTTGATGAATTTAGAATTTGTAAAAAACTAATTTATTTCCTGAGAATATTTCGTAATACATGTGCATATATTCAAAAAAATATTTCTATACGAATCATAGAAGATTTAGGGACTATTATTTCAGCTTGATTATCTTTGATATACGAATCAAAGATTTTATGTGTTATTAAGAATTAAGTTACGTAATGTACTTTCATCCAATAAAAATATAATTGCACAAATGCATAGTCTAGTTATGCATAGTTAAAAAATATGGAACTTCAAACAAAAAATTACTATAGAAAAAATCACGAAACAAGATACTCGACAAGTTCTTTATAAATTTAAATTCAATGTGCACAATATTAAACATGAAATTTGACTTTACAACGACTAAAACACCAAAAAAATAAGAAGTTCAACAACATAGACGAACATGTGTGCATTCATCATATTCTAGAACGGGAGCTTTGCATTGAAGTACGCAGACATGCATTGTTCATATTCTACAACAATTATTTCTATTTTGAGTTATGCGCGCACGAATTTTTTATCTTCAGTTCATACGTTGTCGAGTAGATAAAGAGATCCAAAATAGTTCACCATCTTCATGCGACTTGCCTAAATAATCAGCATAATCCTAAAAATCTGTTTGAACACATAAAAATATCAAAATCTATTCAATATCATTTAAATCACAATCATAACTTAAAATGCACATGTATTTACATTTTCCAAATGTTTCGTGCACGTGTATCCTGAGAGTCGAAAAACTTAAAAAGTTCAATAAAAGAAAAGGTTGCAGTTCTTGTATAAAACTTACCTGGATACCAAAATACTCAGAACAAATAAAATATTAGAATTCCATTTATTCATTTTAAGAACATAAGCCATAGTCTTTATAAGAAATAAGCATTTGTCAGGGTACTGCATAATGTGCACCCGGTGCTCTTATCATCTTTATAGTACCAATTCGACTTGAGAGATCCGTAAAATTAAGATGAAAAAAAATTCCCGGATCTAACTCGTATAGAAGGTGGAATAAACATGCATAGTACAGTTGTATGGGGTTAGATAGTAATAATTGTTCATGCACTTGTATTTAATGAGTATGAAAATTATATAGTGTGGACGTAATTATGTTGGTTTTCATCTAAAACTACTAATGGTACCATTAGCTCTCATAATGTATATGTGCCAACTTACCCCTTAAGAAAACTAACCCATGAGAGAATACAAGAAGAACCAGCGCCATGTACATTTGGAAGTAAGGACACCAAAATAGTTTGCCGCCTCATTTTCACCACGTTTACCTTCTTTAACATCGGTGTCAAACGTAAGGACACCAATAAACTAAAACACATCCTTGTGCCTTTGTAGCATCGTATATCTGCATAATAACAAAGGTTGTGAAAAACCTTCTGAAATTCAAAAAAATATGCAAGTTTTGACTGTTAACTTATGTAACGAGAAGAGATAAACATTTACTAAACAGGAAAATTATTCCTATCAAACTCAGGCACCATACTAGTACCACAATTTGTTGCGTCAATCATGTTCTCAAGCAGAACATATTCACTCTCTCGTTGTCCAAACAAAATTTGTATTAAATTAACAAAATATGAACTATATGTTTGGATGAAACTTTATGGGAAAACAAGACTATTAGCTCACCGTATTCACCCTCTGTTAATCAATTACCTTTACTCGGAACTAAAAACTATGAGATACGAGATGTTTCCAACATATTTTATACATCGGAAACTGTAAAACATATATGCACTCCATTGAGGTTAAATTTATAGGCGCGTAAAAACTATGGCTATCTAGCGTATGCCAGGAAAGACAACACAAAAATCAAACTTTAGGCACTTAAAACACATATGCACTCCATAGAGGTTAAACTTGTAAAACCATATATGAACTCTCAATACCTGTAAACTCCATAAACAATAAAAACACACGCATTTCCAATACATTTAAAATCCAAACTCTAACAACATGCATGCACTTTCAATACATTAAAACTCCAGAAATGGTAAAAACACATATCAATAGAAGGCATAAAGTTCACTAGTAACTTTGTAAAAGCACATATGCACAATCCTTTTATTGATTTTATACTAGCCATAAAACATATATATCCAAGAGCTACAATTTTTATAAAAAGCGAAAACCTTACTTTATTGAACCATATTAACAAGTCAAACGACTTATATACTGACGAATATAAATGTATTATCATTGTCACATTCTTCATCAAAGCTACTGTTAAATATTTATTAAATTGAAGGCAAAACCTTTGAAATATCAAAGCCAGTACAAAGAAAGTTATCAAAAAATGATCTACTGTACATTTTCTTCAAAACAAATTTTGAATCATTGAAATATAAAACTAAAGCTTTTAGAGAACAAATATAAATGAATTCGTTTACCTATTTGAAACCCGTAAATCGAATTCCTTTTGCGTGATTTTTGAGTCCCTGTTGTCACAATGAAATTAGTTAAACAAATATATTTTTTTACCTTATCTTCAACAGATCGGTTTGTGATTTTGTTTTGGGGGGAACAATTGATTGTAATTTTTGTGGATCCATGACTGGAGATGGTGAAGCGATAGGTTTTGATAACTAGAGGTAAGGATGGTGGTTGGGGTTTGAGAGGAGAGATGAAGATTAAATTACAGGACGGTTTTTTGGGTTATGAGATGCTATTTTTATGGAAAAATTAATTTCCCATCTTGCCCCTAATTTAATCTTTTTTTCCAGATTAAGTTGTATCTTTTTTCAAAAATGCCATTGTGCATAATCATGTTGTACATTATGTATTAATATGAGTAAAAGGGTGGTTCTCGCAGTTCTGTACATTTAAATGGTTCTGAAAAGAACCTCACACTATATATATATATATATATATATATTATATGAAAAAAATATATAAACGTATAGAACCGGTTTGACCCGACGGTTCAACCGGTAACCCGGTGAACCGGCCACCAAACCGGGTCAATTAAAAAACCGGATTTTAAAACGTTGCTTTCAACCCTTTTCTATATATTGTCTTAAAACATATATTAATTGATATTTTTTCCATAACATCATATGTCATAATGGCCTATAGAGATCCAAACAAATAAGCACGTTTAACTCTTAACCTTACATAGATCAACCTAACACGATACGATAAGTGATTCTTATTAATCTCCAAACTCTTTAGTCTTTACTATCACGACACTTGAGCAAATTTGGTGTCAATAACTTTGTTAAAAGAAGACACAACAAATCCACATAAATCCATTTTGGATTTCCGAGGTAGAACTTCTCAAACAACACACTTTTTCGATACCACAACCTGAAACACGGTCCCCCCTTCATCTATCTTCCCAACAACTATAAAGCAAAAAATTAAACAATTAAATTTCATCTATTTTGGTGGTTAGAGTTTAAAGTAACAAGACTTCAGGGGTATCAAGTGAAAACACCCTTTCCAAAGTAAACACCATCATGAAACGACATCGTTGTGGGGTTGCTTTTTTGATTTCTATACGTTGGAAGAAACCCAATAACGTCTTTTTGTTCAAGAAAAGAACCTCCACACGTGCATTCTTACATTAGTAACCTGTGCCATTTTATTGTTCCTATTCACACACATAAGTTATTTTATGTGTTTAAATATTATAAGTACAGCCTGTATTGCATTTTCTTACAATCTTTTACAAAAGATTATTGTTTTGATGCTTTGATCAGATTCACATCCTTTTACAAAGAAGATATTTATATGCAACTTAAAAGCTAGTCATCATAGAAAAAACAGGTACCATAAACCATGGTTGATCACGGTCTAAACCCCGAACACATATTAAAAAAACCAGATCGGACCAAGACTGGTTTAGCCCAAATTCAATCTGGTCCAAGAAGGCATAATAATGATCGGTTGTCCGGACCAAGGACAAATAAGAGATAAAGTGCGTACCGTACCGAGAACCAAATCAAAATAAGTTTGGTCCGGTCAGATCGGTCCGGTTTCTCGATTTGATCCATGGTGCATAATGCTCAGCTCTACCATAAACAAACTGACCGGAATATTTATGGACTTGAGCAAATGTCTTCCACGTTCATTTACTTTACCAGATGGTTTGTTTATTTATGCTCATTTATACAAATATCTCTTATACTGCAAAAAATGAACAAAAACAAACAAGATTCTTATGAACAAAATATATCATTAGCGAGCCCTAATACATAATAATCAAAACAAAACAAAACAAAAACTCGTAAAAAAAACTGTAATATCATGTATTGACTTATAAGAAGTATAATATAATTTTTTCTGTTGCACTATAATAAACTATCATCTTATCATTCAAAAAATTTTAAAATCAGTGGTAAGCACTATAATTTCTTTACACGAAACTTATTACACATTCGCATTTTCTATTTTTTTAAACTAAAAAGAATCTAGTAATCTGTCGGTTACCGTCAACTCCGTCACGATTTCGAAACAGAATCAACAAGTTTCCCAATCTTTTCCACCAACTCCGGTGACATTTTTTTAACCGGTTTTCGTTCCTTAACTCGTTTAAAATTAAAATCAAATCCAAACGCATCCGATACATCTTCGGAACTCCATCCAGCTTTTTGCAAAGATTCTGATAACCGATCCGCTTTTAGTAACAAAGCGTCTAAAACGGCTTCGTTATCTAGTAAAACCATCTCGCTATCGAAAAAGCCGGATGATGACACGTCTACTATTTCAGACACGTCATCGTCCGACCATCCGCTGTTTTTTAAAACAGACCCGATTTCTTTTACATATGTGTCTACCCATTCGGGCACCCCGGTTTTTTGTATTTCGAAAAACCGGCCTGGTGAACCCGAACCTGGACTTGGAGATGAGGATGAATTTGATTTTCTTTTGCGACGGTCGACAGCCAGGTCGCTCCAGAACTCGACCCATCGCGGGGTACGACCCCCCGCGATGGCGTCTAGACTTCTTCGCGAAACATTAGATAAAACTGTACTTGTACTAGTAGTTTTATGTTTTTGTTTCGCGAATAAATTCGGCTTCTCGCGGTCGAAAAAATCAGATAAATCAAACCCGCAACAAAAGATTTGATTCTCGTCTACGTAAAAAATAGGATTTCCAGCTAAAGGTGGGTTACATGGAATATAGCAATGGTTAAAAACGGGCACTAGAAGTGGTGCCCGTTTTAGCGCATTTCGCGCTATTTTCATCGCTTTTTCAGGCTCATTAGGTCGCACTCCCCATGTTTTCGACCACAACTGGTTCCTCGCTATATGAAACGATATAGCTGCGATGGGCAGATCCAATATTGCACGTAAATGCTGTCTTGACGAACCGGTTGATCTCCAGTCAGGAAAACCCGGTCCAACCGGTAACCCGGTCGAAAGTACGGCCTTTAAATCCGGAGGAAATGCGAAACCAAACTCAGCTTCCGCACGTGCGAACTCTTTGTCGGACAAACCTTGTAAGACTTGTACACCAGATGTTTTCAAATGGGTTATAAGTTTTTCAGCTAATGGTGTAAAAGATATTAAGCTGTTGCGTGCTGGTAAAGGTGTTGATGGTTGAGATGCGGCGGCTCTGGCGGAGAGACGACGGAGTCCGGCGAGGTGGGCTGGGTTTAATCCGGTCATTCTCCGATCAACGTCCACCATATTGTCTTGGTTTCGCTAAAACGTAAAACGTAAACGTAAAAGGTTGGTTGACGTGATTTGGTGAAAGTGAAAAGAAGTGGTGATTTTAGTTTGATGTGTGGTTACTTTCAAGATGAGAGAGATAATAATGGTGAAGTGAAAATTGGGGAAAGAAAGAAAGAGTGTAGAGTGATGGGTTGATTGTAAAGAAGTGTTGGGTATTTGTAGCAACCAGTACTGGTGGGTCCTATGTTATTAATTAGATCTTGCTTGTCATTGGATTTTTCTTCCTACTTTATTTTTCAAAACTTTTTAAATCTTTTTTACTCCCTCATTTCTAAAATTATTGTCATCTATTGACTTTTTATTTGTGTTATATAATACTTAATAAAAAATATATGAATCGATTGGTTTTTAAATTTATTTACATATTTATAATTTTCATCAAGTATTATATAACACAAACAAATATATTTACAGTCAAAGTAAAAAGAAAAAGACTTAAAAAATTAATAGGGGACAATAATTTTAGAACGGACAGAGTATTAAACAAAGTGAATTTCCCTTTGAGATGATTTAATTTTTTTTACATGTATGTATAAAATTGTTTTTAATCTGTGACTTTTTATGAGAAAAATATATTTGTTTAAAACTTAAAAATCAGAAAATGAGTAATGTTGAGCGCTCTTTTCGTTTTATAATTATAGTTCACGTTTTCTTTTTGGGTTGTCTCAAATTAATTGTACACTTCTAAAAATAGATAGAAAATTTAGATTAAGTTTATCATATCACCCTCACTTGATGTTATTACAAACTTTAAAGAAGTTATAAATTATTTGGTTAAGGGTAAAAGTGTCATTGTGGAAAAAATAAGAGAGAGAAAGTTGTAATGATAATGTTTTTCTTAAACTGCGTGTTTTTTGTCGATGGACTATAATTATCGGATGGAGAAAGTAATAATAAAATGATAAGTATTATTTATTAAAATTAAAGTAATTTATTAAATATTTAAATCTTTATTTACAATTTAGATCAATAATTTTAATTATTCTCACTTATTACACATTTATATTCATATCGGCCTCACAACTACTGACTAGTCATTCAAAAAATGACACGTAGTATGACCCTCTTTAACTTATGCTCCTAATACATAAGTTAGAAAAATCTTATAAATATTCACCTTTCTAATTTACTGCTATGGAGTAATAGTCTACATTTTTCTAATTATTCTCGTTTTATTGAGTTTGATATATTATTCTTGCTTGAAATTATAATATTATAAACTTTAGATAATGAATAAGTTAAGGCTGAAATAAGTATTAGTATCTTTAACTTGACAAGCTCAGTCATCTAGTACTTTGGAGTTTTAAAGGTACATAATAGTATCTTGAACTTGGCAAATTAAAATTATTTGGGGATGAGCACGGTACCAGATTGGTACCAAACTCGTACCGAATTGGTGGTATCGATTTTTTCCCTAGTAGGAAACGGGTGTATCGTATCCAAGTACCGAAGGGATTTCGGTACCCGAACCGTATCGGAACATTATACCCCATGTTCTATAGTGAGATTTGAATTGTTCTAAATTAGTCCTTCGACTATTTGACTTTTTAGTTTCGTTAGAACAAGTACCTTTTTGAGACGTGGTCGAATGAATGTGATGTGTTTTATTTTATGCAGTATGATGCTTGTATTAATCCTATTTAGAATATCTTGATATTGGTGATCGTGTTCCGGGAGATTTGTTTCGTGTAATAGGGGCTTGAAATACCAAAAACGCGTCCCGACACGTCCGTTAATGTTCAAGAATGAGTTTTGGGGAAGGTGTAAATTGAATATGTCGTGTAAAATACTCTAAGTTATAAGAGAAATAAATTAAAAAGTTAATAAAACTACTAGAAACCTCGAAAATATTTTTTAGTCGATGTTTTGATTTAAATAAAAAAAAAAAAAAAAAGAAAAAAAAAAGAAACCGACATAAAACGAATCCAACCCGAGAAGCCCCTTTGGATCCTATAGCCCGGTCGAAACCAAAGGAGTGGGACAAGGAGGCAACATTTTAGGATCTTGGTACCAAGGGACATGTACATATTATTTTGTTTCCATTCAAACACACATTGTTCATGTTTTTTATATCAAAATATTTTTGGTTTCTCTCTTTCTCTCTCCTTGTTGCGTCCGAAACACACACACACACACTAAATTTTTTTGTCACTTGATCAAAAACATGAAGACATAGAAGTTTTGGGTTGATTCTAGTGCTTAGGTAATCATTTAAACTATGTTTGGGTAGTCGGTTCGCATTCGTTCTCGTTTTTTAAAACCCTCTTTGTAAGTTTTCTAAATTTACATTTAACTTGTACTTTTGAGTGTTAAATGATGCATATATTCTAGTTGTACGGTGCGTTTGTTTAAAATCAAACAAAAAAAATTACGAAAAGAATATAAGGGTTGCGTTTGGTTCGAATAGAAAACAAAAGAGAATAAGGTTTGTAGTTTTATTGTCGTGGTTGTGATGATTGAAAACATTTAGTTGCTATTTAGCTTATTTTGGTTAGTGACTTATTTTGGGCTTATAAGCTCTCGGCAAGTTAAAAGAGTATAAGAAAAGTATTTTTGGTTATTTACCTCGTATGTCATATATTTGTAAGCTTATGGTGATAACCGAATATACTATGTAGCTTATTACCGTATTTTAAAAGCTTATTATATATAATATGGAGCTTATGGACTCACGGCCCAATAAGTCCAATAAGACGTGGCTTATTATGGGCTTATTGTGGTTCGGATTATTTTGTTAGCTATAGTTTTGGGCTTATTTTTACTAACGGGCCTTTTATTTCGTGTTATATATCTACGGATATTTTAATGGGTCGCTATTGGGCCTTAAGGCCCAATAAGCGTAAATTAGTTGTTTTAAGGGCTTTGGCGGACTTTTGGAAAGTGAAACATACTTATGTAATGATGTTGAAAGCCGTTTTGGGAAATACGTTTTGGTAAATATTGCGAGATATGAAATTTGACATTTTGTCGGAAAGTAGTAAATTGTGGAAAATGTTTGAAATTAAGGTTTAAAACTTTGAAAAACATTGTATAAACGAACGGGTCATGTCGAAATTTCGTAAAAAGTCTACACTTAGAATTTTTACTCAAAACGCGATTTTACGATAAAATAATATTCTATTATTATTTTAATACGTCGACTAAAAGATGAAAGATATATTTTTACGAAACTTTCCTGAATTGTTTAGCATAAATAAACGTTTCATTTCTTATAATCTAAATGATTAATTAATGATAACTAAGAGTACCGAATGGAATTACCGGAGTATATTTATAAGTGTTTATTATAATAATTTTCTTATATTACTCTACTATTATATTAAATAGTATAAGTATATATATTATACTAAGGTATGTGATGGAAGTATGTTATCTTTTAAACTAAGTTGTCAACCATCACACCACTAAAAACGTTAAGGATAACCGTACAACGCGCATCTGACCTCTATGCATCAAACCTGAAAACTGTTTTGGTAATAAAAGTCTAAGTAGAACATTAATTGGACTAGGTCGTGTTCGGACGTCGTTTCATTTGCTTGTGTGATATTGAGTTTGCTGCTAGACACCTTTGTTTGAGGTGAGTTCTCGTAGCCCCACTTTTTAAATCTTTTCCGTTGGGGGAAAATGATACTCAAATGTGTTTTGAACTGATTTTCTGAACTGTGCGAAATGTGGTTTTGTTTTTAGGACAATGTTGTGTGCTTATTAGTGTTATGTGAATATTATGTGGTTTGATTGTACTTGCGTGCATCGAGGTGGATGGAAATGTATATGATTAGCATGGATTTTCTATGTTTGTGATGGTCTTACCCTAAGTAAGTGCTCCAATTGGTAGGCTTTAGGTGCGGGTGACCTCGGAGTTGCGATTCCAAGAGCATGGGTATATGATGTTGTGATGACTAGCACGGGGATGCTATGTCATGGTGTATGATTAGCGGGGATGCTAATTCATGGAATTGGAAATGTTTTGCATATATTCACTATCATATTGCACAATTGTCCAACTGTTTAAAATATTGGCACATCGACTGGGTTTTCTTAAAACCTACGAGCTCACCAACATTTTTGTTGACCTTTTCGGGTATCATTTTCAGGTGAAGTTAATGATCAGTAAGGTTGTGATGCGAGCTAGCAGGCTTTAAGAGTATCCTATATGGATCATGTATTGAGAGGTCTTGCATTTGGTGTTTGTTTTGATTTAGTACCTTGAGGTTTTGGTTCAAGACTAGTATGGACCCCTGCGTGGGCTTTTGGTTGTAATAATTAGCGACTATTTGATGTGTTCTTGTTAGGACTTCACTCATGTCACACCCCGCCAAGGCGGAAACGCAAGGCATAACGAGAATGGATATCATCACAACACAATGGCGTCTATATAGAGAATACTATAATGCATACAATAAAGTAAAGTATAGACACAAAGTGTCATAACAATACCTATAACTAAGCAAAACATAAAAGGCGTCTTTATTGATGAAAAGGACGTTCTCGTCAATAAGAGACATGCAACATATATCCATACAATGCTAAACATCCACATATAAACTTCAAGATCATCTTAAGGTCTCTTTCTAGCCACTTCTCACTATCTTAAGAATCCTTATGACTTCACACCTGAAAATAATGCTTAAAACGTCAACGCAATGGTTGGTGAGAGTCATAGGTTTAAGACACACAAATCAATCTTTTAAATCCAATTACTGTGATTATCAAAACAATATAGGACAATTAAGCAAAATATGAACTTATGCTAACATGCAAACCAAATCACCATATCAAACCAACCATACATATACTGGGTAGGCGTACCTCTCCGATCCCACATACGTCATTTACGCACCTAAAAGTCTACCAGCTGAAGCTTATATTTAGGCTTGGACCCATACCAATTCACTGAGTTGATCATTCTCAAATTAACGATCCGTGAGATGATCAGCCTCACCATTAGTGATCCTCAACACAACATAATATCATGCAACAACAAGCCATATGCAATCACATAATGTCCTACCGCAATCAAAAACATCAAATAACAAAATTCAAAATATTTCCAAAACACTTAGCATCATTTTCATCCCAATTTAAAACATTAAAAAGAGGGATTATGAAACTCACCTGATGCTTAGCTTCCCAAAAGATTCTAACAAAATCTTCACAAACACTTCACGGACAATCTAAACAATTAAGCACACAATAAGCTACCATCAATTAGGCATTCAACCCAATATGATGTAACCTCAACTATGATGGATATCTAAGCTATCTACCATAGCTCTATACTTGATTTAAACATTTCCAACTCTTACATATGCTATTTACGCTTCAAAGCTACACTTTATATTTTCTGGTTTTGAGCAGAATTTTATAACTCGTTACACGTCCGTAACGCATCCACTCCCTTAATTCATCAATGCTACATTTATGTCTATGACCTCTCCATAGCTCTCCACTAAGACCATTACACCCCTTTTACAAAAACCCCTTAGAAATTCATTAATCCAAAGTGTCAAAAATTCGCCCAGAATCTGACCTTCTAAAAGTATGGCACTAGCTGACCACTTTAAACCTCCTTTCATGCTTAGAAAAAATTCAGGGATCACACAAAATATATAAACTAACTTCCACGCGATTTTTAGCTTCTAACTAGATGTATAAGTATTTTTAGAAAAATCAAAACCAAAACTGAAATTCGTCACTGTTTTACACACTGATTTTGTAACGCCCTTTTGACCCACTTACCGACCATAAAAACTTACGAGGCCAACTTTTCTGAAAAGTAGACTCTCTGAGGTTATTTCCAGTATGTTGTAAATTATTTATTTGACAATTTATGATTGAGTTATACTCGTTACAAAACTGCCTAACTTTCTGCAGTAAATTAAACAATTAATTCGGGCGATCTAAACCCTAACGCATGATCAAATCTTGTAACCAATTAAGCTAATGATAAACCAATTATTATAACATCATAATCTTTCAGAAACTTAAGAACCCTAATTTATAAACCATAATTTATAAGCCCTAATCCATCATTCTTAGATTACAATAATTGAAAATTAATTAACTAGAATTACACAAAGATTAAAAATTACCATTTACCTTAGCAAATGAAACCCACCTTTTATTTCCTTCTTCTTCCTTGGATCGGCCAAAATAATGAGGGGAAGGGTTTGGGATTAGTTTGGTATTTATAGGCCACAAGGAAATCCCTAGATAAATCTAATTACAATTTGATTTCAATTCAAACTATTTTTTTTCTTTTCTAATTTTTGGATTTAACTATTCATGCCTAAATTTTATTTTTCTTTTCTTTTATTAATTAATTAATTATCTTTATACCTTAAGTTTTATAAAAACCTAAGCTAATTTGTTAAACCATTTTGCTTGAAAACTACTTTCTAAAAATAACTTTTCATTTCCAAATTCACTTTCTATATATGAAAGTTTAACCAAAAACTCTCTTATTTTAACAACTCATTCTTTCACAATAACACCTTCTCATTTTAATTCATCACCTTAGGCATCCGCATATAACCAAAACAAATCCTCAAAATAAAAAAAAAAAAAAAAAAAACCCAATCAATTCCATTTAATCATATAAGTTGAGTAAAAGAAGTTTCCATCAAATAACCTCATTTCTCTTACTTTAACCCTCAAAACCTAAACTTAATCTTAATTACTAACACAAAAACTAGTATACATAATAATACTTACACATTTAACACAGAAACGCTCAAATCTCAATAATCATTTTCTTGTCACTCAAAAGTGAACGAAATGAATTCAACCAATTCCACCACCATTACAATCTCATTGAGATGATCACACTCAATAGATTGATTACCAATACCTCATAAACACATATAAACACACATAAACACATCAAATCACATAAACCATACATTACAACAGGCACCTAAAGACCAACACTAATGGTTTGACTAACATGCTCAAGTCATGGTTGTCACAGTATCCCCTCCTTTAGGAAATCTCGTCCCGAGATTTAACTAGAAGGTTCAACTCTATCATTACCAAACAATTAATCGAGGATACTTATCTTTCAAGTAGTCCTCCTATACCCATGTTAACTCAAAGTTACACTTTGAATTCCAACAATTTACAACCATAACATTCCCATTACGCTTTAACTCCCTTGACCTCATTTGATCCTTGCGTTCCCAAGTAAGCTCAGGACCACGCTTCGAATCCCAACGAACTTTCACTAATGCTATCATACTATACTTTTACTCATGACCTCTCGGTCCACAACATCAACGGTTCCTTGACAAAACAAAGAGTCTTGTCAACCTTAATCTTATCCAACTTCTACAATCCGAATCCAACTGCTAGTGACTTTGCTTACCCCCACAAGGGTGCAATTAGCAACACAACAACCCCAAACGAAAAGAAAACACCAAATCCACATGAGCCTCGCCCGTCCTCGAGGAAATTCCTTAGAAACCTTAAGTTGTGTAACAACATGTTTTATATCTTAACCTCGCAACTCATCAAACAAGAACTGTCTTGAAATTAAGATATAAGATGTTACAAAGCTCAACGTATCTAAAGAATCCACGCAATTTCAGGTTTACTCAAACTTTCAGCACCTCCCAATCCAATTTCCGATACTCGGCCCACAAGACATAAATTTTCAACCGAACTATAGGCCCAATCCATCCAAGGATCTCAAATGGTCCTACATAACTCGGTTCTAACTTGTCTTTCTTTCCAAACGTACTACACCTCTCCAAGGTGAGACCTTCAACCACCCATAACCTACCAGCATTAATTCAAAAGTTTCCCACTCAACCAAGCTTAACACTTTCAGAGACTATTTGGCTGCCTCAAGCCTTCCTATATTACCACTATCTTGTTGGTTGTTTCTTGTACCAAATTCGATCCATTCAACTCACTCTCTCCAGTTACGGCCCATAAAATGGTAACCTACATTCCTTTCCATACCATGCTTCAAATGAAGCACATCCATACTCGAATGATAATCCCCCCACTATGAAAAACTACATCTCACGAAAGTAGATATTTCCAATTACCTCTAAAATCTACCATACTTGTCCTAAGCATAGCTAGGAATGGGGTGACTTAGTCATCCATTGACTACACCCAAATCGCAATTGTATCCATTAACTCACACTTGAAACATGACAACATATCCTTATTATCCTTTCCACTTCCACTCGGTAACTCAGTTGTAGCATACAAACCTGAAGACCCTTATACTCAATTCCACTTCGAATACGCTAAATACTTACTACCGCAACTAGCTATATCCTTCTTCATACTCAGCCATCGATTAGTTAACCTAAAACCACACAACATCGTATCTGCTCCAGGATGGATAGAATACTTTGTCGTATACGCCTCTTCAATAGCCAAGGTCCTTACATCTCTCCAAATGGAGGTCCGAAACCTTGTCTAACCAATATGAACCACTCTCTATCTCTTTTCATACTCGTTGGGTCCAAATACCCCTCAACATCTTATTGACGCGTTCTTTGCTTTGGACATCTTATCTTATGCCACCAACATCCTTTTCTCAAACCTAGATCGGATCATCGTACATCTATCTCGAACTCATTCTTGGCTTCACTCCTTCTTCCTACTCCACAGTACAACATCTACATTTGCCTTTCCCAGATGGTACTTATGGCCCTCGAAATCAAACTCACTAAATAACACCAACCATCATCTTTGCCTCTGTTCAATCCTTTCGATTGAAAGTGTGTGTTGACAAGACAATTCATGATCCATATAAATTACTCTCCATGTCTCGTTCACTTAATGCCTCTAGCATTATAAGGCAAAACCTACCACGTTAGTCATGCAATCCTTCTTAAGAACCTTCAGTTGTCATGACTAAATAAGCAATCACCTTCTCCTTTTTTCCAAGCATGCTTCTAAATCCTTACTTCGCGCATCATAATATACTACGAAATCGCCTGCTCCTTCCGGTAATGCCAAGATCGACTCATTACCCATTTGATTCCTTCCACATCTAGATAACTTCCTCTTTGCTCCGCTTCCACGTTTGTTAAAACTTTCACGACATCTTCTCTTCCTTCCTGACTCCACGATCAATCATTCACGTGCCGACTCGTACACCCTCCTTAAACATCGGGGTCGTTTAAAAATAGCGTCGTTATCTATACGTTATCTAGCTTGTCTATATACGGCCATGCACACCCGGCTCATTAACTCCATGAAAACCGCTGGTGCATTGGTTAACCCAAAAGGCATAGCCGTAAACTTCAACGTGTCCATTACGCATCCTAAAAATAGTCTTAGCTACGTCATCCCCGTGCACCCTCCATTGGTGACATCACATACGAATTTTCTATCTCACTCTTCTCAACTCCTCCATGCACATCCTAAACTACCCACCTTTCTTCTCATCATACAATACGGACGCTTCCCACAACAAGTTACCATTCGAACCAACCCTCACCTTGCAACTCCTGCAATCATTCCACACCTCTTGCCTTTCTAAAAACGTCAAACGACACGAGCCTTCGCAAATCGGCATCGCTCCTTGTACTAATTTCATACGAAATCCTATTCTACGACGAGGGGTAAAACCCACTAAATCTTGAGAAACACTTTGAGAAGCTCACATACTACTAAAGTATCACTAAATTTCGACTCATATGCTTTGGTACTCCTACGAGACCTCGCATCCTCTTTAGTTCGTTTCCTCACGAACATAAACGACCTTTATAGCTCACATAAGCAATTTAACTACCTTCAAGTGGCATACCAATCCACAGCTAAGCTCAACAACTAATTCCTCATACGGATACATCAAACGCACCCCATAACTAAAGTACTAAGTAAAACAAATACTCAAATTCTAATTTTGAATCGTGAATAATTCTATTTTCGCTTCGCTACCATCAATCGCACCACTCTGAAGAATATGACCAACCACAACTCTAGAACCACGCATAGAAGAAATACCAACTTCACATGCACCAATTAGAATGGACCCAAACATCATACAATCCCAAAAGAAAAACAACCGACATAAAGATCACATAAACGAACGACCTTCAGACCTAACAAACCACCATCACGATGCTAGAAAACACCAATGAATAATACTCACGTACCATACCCATAAATTAAAAGATATAAACCTTTGTACAAAACCGACTTTTTACCCAAGGAAACTTTCCCTTCATAACCTTATACCAATCATTTTAAAACACAAGAAACAACCTAGTTAATAATGCCAATTAATTTTAAGTGTAAAAATAAATTGTAAATAAATTTTTCATAAACTAATTTTAAATTATGAATTTTATAAAAGAAATCAAAAGATGTTAAAAAAAATGTGTTGCATTTTATTTATATAATTTAAATTTTTGAAAGAGTTTTACACCTAAACGATATGATATCGACTACAACAAAATTACTTTGAAAAGGAATTTATGACTCGCAACAAAAGACATCATGATAGCAAAATAGACTCCCAAAATACCTTAAGGATTCCAATACAAAAATGTTAATTTTCTTGAAAACGAACACGACAGGAACTCTTGCAAACCAAACAAACCATGAGAACACATCCATACCAACGACTTAGACCAAACCAAAAATATCGTACACCTTTAGACAAAGGAAAACCAACCAAAACGCCAAACGGAGGACGAGACCACTAAAAAAAAAAAATTCTATGATAACACCCTAGAATACCAACACGAGCATTGGATATCTCAACGAACAACGAGCTAACGAACCAACTTAAGAATCGCGACGACAATACCAACAGGTATCCGATGTATCCGCAAACGATAGATGAAAGGGAACCTTACCATCTACGCAACCCAACCTAATATAATCGCCCAATCGGTTAAGAGGAATTCTCTAACCACACAACCATCCTCAACAGGATCTCACATCACATCTACACTACCATCTACACAACTAAGTCCTGACTACATCCTTACATAATACATACAAGCAACAATGATCAATGCAATCAAAGTCACAAGTCCACGTGTGTGACACCTTTATAATTATGTTCGCGACCATAATTATAATTGCACCTTTTGCACACGCGTACTTACTTCCAAGACCACACATCTCAATGATAACACACATCTACCACATAGCACTTAATAATAATCCAAATATAACTCAAACATGATAATCCATCTAACGAACCATAAAATCCCAATCGACCAAACAAAACAGAAGTCACATTGTGACCCAAAATATAAAAGCAATCCTCGATTATAGCAACGCATCAAGGTAGAAAACAAAATAAACTTATGTTGGGCCTCGCTTGGGTTTGACTTTTCTCTCTCAAAAGTCACCCAACTCCGCGTCTATGAGGTAAACAATCTCCCAACGATATCTCCTAGGGATCGTGAAGACATGACTAAAACAATAACAAAGGGGTATATACTATTAGATCCCCATAATGAAAAAGTATATATTTCATATTATATAGTAGTAATTCAAAATAGAAAGAATTTCAAAGCTTTTAGATAGCGGGAACATACGATATATACATACACAAACACTTATGCCCTAAAATACAACTATGAGGGACCCTTAACTATATCTGGCCTCAACCACCTGTTCCTATAACAAAAGTCTCTGATCACCAATCTGTCACAACCCCGCCAAGGCGAAACGCGAGCGTAAACAAAATGGAATACATCACAACACATGGTGTCTATATAGAGAATACTAAAATGAAAACTAAAGTAAAGCAAAGACACAAAGTGTCATAACAATACCCAAAACCTAATGGTGTCTTTATTAATGAGAAAGAGGGCTCGTCAATAAATGACATGCAAAATATAATCCAAACAATTCATGCAAACACAATTATTCAAAACAGAAAGCATAAATAAACTCCAAGCATCATACGGTCTCTTCTAGCCACTGCGCTCTACCTTAGCACCATTAAGCTCACATGAAAATGATGCTTAAAAACATCAACATAACGGTTGGTGAGAGTCATAGGTTTAAGACATCAAATAAACCTTTAATTAAAATAATTTTGCTACGATTATCATAACATATCATGGCAGAACAATTTAAGCTAGTTATCACATAGGCTATCAAATAATCCACAATCGATCATAACGGGACGGAACGTTCCCACGATCCACATAACAAACCTGGGGTAATCCATTACCCTCCGATCGGAATCACACAGAATGGAGTATTATTTCAACCCTCTAGTTAGATTTAGAATGAGTAGAGTCACTACCCTCCAACCGGAATCACACAGAAATGGGATCTTATTTCAATCCTCCAATTAGATTTGGAATAAGTAGAAGCACTACCCTCTAACCGGAATCACACAGAAATAGGATCTTATTTCAATCCTCCAATTAGATTTGGAATAAGTAGAAGCACTACCCTCTAACCGGAATCACACAGAAATCATAACAACATTAAGCATACCACATATAATAACCACATAAACGTTCATGCCTCAAGTAAAACCAAATAATCGCAGCGATTAAACACATTCAAAACATCTTTGCATCATTTCCATCCCAATGTAAAAACATTAAAAGTGGGACTATGAAACTCACCTGATGCTTAGCTTCCAAAAGGATCCAACAAAACTTCACAAAACTTCACGAACAATCTAAACAATTAAACACATTATAAGCTACCATCAATTAGGCATTCAACCCAATATGATGTAACCTCAACTATGATGGATATCTAAGCTATCTACCATAGTCCTATTCTTATTTAAACCTTTACCCACTCTTACATATGCCATTTAGACTTTGATACTACACTTTGCACTTTCTGGTTTTAAGCAGAATTTTACACTCACTTACACGTCTTAAACGCACTACTTAAACACTCATATAATTCAAACCAAAATTCATCATGCTACATATATGTCCTATGAACTTCTCATGGCTCTCCCAAAGCCATTACCCTTTTTCAAATACCCTTTAGAAATTCATTAATCCAAAGTGTCCAAAATTCGTCCAGAATCTGACCTTCTAAAAGTATGGCACTAGCTGACAACTTTAGACCTCCTTTCATGCTTAGCAAAAATTCAGGGATCACACACAATATATAAACTAACTTTCACGTGATTTTTAGCTTCTAACTAGATGTCTAAGTATTTTTAGAAAAATCAAAACCAAAACTGAAATTCGTCACAGTTTTACACACTGATTTTGTAACGACCTTTTGACCCACTTCCCGACCATAAAAACTTACGAGGCCAACTTTTATGGAAAGTAGACTCTCTGAGGTTATCTCCAGTATGTTGTAAATTATTTGTTCGATAATTTATGATTGAGTTATGCTCATTACAAAACTGCTTAACCTTCTGCAGTGAATTAAACAATTAATTCGGACAATGTAAACCCTAACGCATGATCAAAACACGTAACCCATTAAACTAATGATCAACCAATTATCATTAAACTATAACTTCCAGAAAATTAAAGCCCTAATTTATAAACCCTAATTTATAACCCTAATCCATCATGTTGGATTACTAGAATTGAAAAAATTAAAACTAGAATTGAACAAGATTAGAAAATTTACCTTAGCAAAGAAAACCCTAGCTTTTCTTTTTTTCTTCTTCCTTGGATCGGCCAAAATAATGAGAGGAAGGGTTTGGGATTAGTTTGGTATTTATAGGCCACAAGGAAATCCCTAGATAACTCTAATTACAATTTGATTTCAATTCAAACTCTTTTCTTTTTTTTTCTTTTCTAATTTTCGGATTTTACTATTCATGCCAAAAAAAATATTTTTTTTTCTTTTATTTTATTAATTAATTAATTATCTTTATACCTTAAGTTTTATAAAAACCTAAACTAAATTGTTAAACCATTTTGCTTGAAAATTACTTTCTAAAAATAACTTTTCATTTCCAAATTCACTTTCTAAAAATAGAAAGTCTTCCAAAAACTCTCATATTTTAACAAACTCATTTCTTTCACAAATGACACACTTCTCATTTTAATCCATCACCTAGAGATCCACATATTAATCAATCCAATTCTCTCAAAATACCCAATCAATTCCATTATCACTATAAGTGATTAAAATGAAATTTCTCCATCAAATAACTCATTTCCCTTAACTTAACCTCTAAAACCTAAACTTATCTTAAATTACTAACATAAAAATACGTATACGTATAATTACTTACACAATTAACGCGAAACCGCTTCGATCACCAAAATCATTTCCTTGTCACCAAAAGTGAACGAAATGAACTTCACAAAATTCAACACAAATCCAATCCCATTGAGACGATCACGCTCAATGGATTGATTATCCAATATCACATATCCCACACAAACACATATAGAACACATAAAATCACAAAATCTCATAAACCAAACTTATAGAACAGATATTTAGGTCAACACTACGGTTTGACCAACCTGCTCGAACCACGGTTGTCACAGTATCCCCACCTTGAGAAAATCTCGTCCCGAGATTTAACTACTCGAGGCATTAGCACTATCGACAAACAACTGAAGACACTTAGATCTCATTTGATCCTTGCGTTCCCAAGTAAGTTCAGGACCACGCTTCGAATCCCAACGAAATTATACTAATACCATCACACTACGCTTTTACTTATGACATCTCGGTCCACAACATCAACGGTTCATTGACAAAACAAAGAGTCTTGTCAACCTTAATCTCGACTAACTTCCACAATCCGAATCCAACTGTTAATGAATTTGCTTACCCCCACAAGGGTGCAATTAGCAACACAACAACCTTAAATGAAAAGAAGCATTCTACTACATGAACCTCACTCGTCATCGAGAAAACTCATCAAAACCCTTAAGTTGTTGTAACAACGTCATTTACAACCCGGCCTCGTAACTCATCAAACAAGAACTGTCTTGAAACCAAGTTATAAGTTGTTACAAAGCTCAACATTTTGGAAGAATTGGCTCGACTTCGAGTTTATTCATAAAATAAATTTAACCAAAACCACACAAAACATTTAAGGGCATACTAAGGTCTACCAAGAACCTTACGTACCCACCTTTAATTAATACTTCCAATGATATCTTGCTTACGACAAATGTAGATACTCAGCTCATAAGACAAAAATTCTCAACCAAACTATAGGCCCAATCCATCCAAGGATCTCAAATGGTCCTACATAACCTGGTTCTAACTTGTATTTCTTTCCAAACGTACTACACCTCTCCAAGGTGAGACCTTCTACCCTCCATAACCTATCAACATTAATGCAAAAGTTTCCCATTACTACCAAGCTAACTTTCTTTTTGACAATTTGGCTGCCTCAAGCCTTTCTCGTATTACCACTGTCTTGTTGGTTGTTTCTTGCACCAAATTCGATCCATTCAACTCACTCTCTCCAGTTATGGCCCATAAAACGGTAACCTACATTCCTTTCCATACTATGTTTCAAATGAAGCACATCCATACATGAATGATAATCCCTACCTTAGGGAAAAACTCATCTCACGAATAGATAAGTATCCCAACTACCTCTAATATCCACTATACACGTCCTAAGCATAGCTAGAAATGGGGTGACTTAGTTAGTCCATTGACTACACCCAATCGCATCGTATCCACTACTCAAACTTGGTAACTTAGCAATAACATCCTTAGTTATCCTTTTCCACTTCTACTCGGTTAACTCAGGTTGTAGCAACAATCTTGAAGACCCTTTTTACTCAACTTCCATTTCCGCACACGCTGAATACTTACTACCGCAACTAGCTATGTTCTTCTTCATACTCGACCACCAATTTGAAAACCTAAGACCACACTAAGTCGCATCCGCTCCAGGATGGATATGATACTTTATTGTATAAACCTCTTCTATGGCCAAGGTCCTTACATTTCTCCAAGTGGAGATCCAAACCTTGTATAACCAATATGAACCACTCTCCATCTATTTTCACACTCGTGGGTCCAAGCCATGCAACCTCTCATGTTGACGAGTTCTTTGCTTTGGACGTGTTATCTTATAACACCAACATCCTTTCTTGATTTTAGCTTGGATCGTCATACGTCAATCTAGAACTCATTCTTGGCTTCACTCTTTTTCCTACTCCACGATTCAACAACTACATTTGCCTTTCCCAGATGGTACTTGGCCTCGAAACCGTCCTCACTAAATAACTTCATCCATCATCTATGTCCTCACTTTCAATCTTCGATGAAAGTGTTTTTGATACTTTCTGATCCGTAAAAAAAAAAAAAAAAAAAAAAAAAAAAAAAAAAAAAAAAAAAAAAAAAACATAAAAAAAATAGATCACTCTCCATGTCTCGTTCACTTAATGCCTCTAGCATTATAAGGCAAAACCTACCACGTTAGCCATGCAATCCTTCATAAGAACCTTCAGTTGTCGCGACGTACAAGCAATCACCTTCTCCTTTTTCCAAGCATGCTTCCAAATCCTTGCTTCGCGCGTCATAATATACTACGAAATCGTCTGCTCCTTCCGGCAATGCCAAGATCGGCTCATTACCCATTTGATTCCTTCCACATCTAGATAGCTTCCTCTTTGCTCCGCTTCCATGTTGTTGGAAAACTTCATGTACATCTTCTCTTCCTTCACTGACTCCACGATCATCTTAACGTGCGACTCGTACTCCTCCTTAGACTTCAGGTCGGTTTAAAATATCGTCCAAATATATACGTTAACTAGCTTGTCTATATACGGTCATGCACACCCGGCTCATTAACTCCATGAAAACCGCTGGTGCATTGGTTAACCCAAAAGGCATAGCTGCAAACTTCAACGTCTCCACTACGTACCCTAAAAACAGTCTTAGCTACGTCATCTCCGTGCACCCTCCATTGGTGACATCACATACGAATTTTCTATCTCACTCTTCTTGAGATAATCTATGCACATTCCAAACTACCCACCTTTCTTCCTACCAAGAAATACAGACGCTTCCCACAACAAGTTACCATTCGAACCAACCCTCACCTTGCAACTCCTGCAATCATTCCACACCCCTTGCCTTTCTAAAAACGTCAAACGACACGAGCCTTCGCAAATCGGCATCGCTTCTTGTACTAATTTCATACGAAATCTTATTCTACGACGAGGGGTAAAACCCACTAAATCCTGAGAAACACTTTGAGAAGCTCACATATTACTAACGTATCACTTAAATCAGACTAATATGAATTGGTACTCCTACGAGACCTCGTATCCTCTTTAGTTCGTTTCCTCACGAACCAAAAACATTTTTTAGCTCACTAAGGTATTTTAACTACCTTCTTGTGGCATACTATCCCAGCCTTATGCCTCAACAACCAATTCTCTCATACGACTAAATCAACACTCCCATAACTAAGAAGTACTAAGTAAAACGAGAATTCTCAAATTCTAACTTGAAATCGCTAATAATTCTATTCGCTTCACTACCATCAATCGCACCACTCAGAAGATATGACCTACCATCAACTCTAGAACCATGCCATGAAGAAACACCAAACTTCATATGCACCAATTGGTATGGACCCAAAAATCACACAATCCCAAAAGAAGAAACAACCGAATATAAACATCGACATAACGAACGAACCTCAGACCTAACAAACGCATCAACGATGCTAGAAACACCCAATGAATAATACCACGTACCACGACCCATTAATTAAAAGATTAAGAACCTTTGTACCAAAACCGATTTTTTTTACCCAAGGAAACTCTCCCTCATAACCTTATACCAATCATTTTAAAACAATAGAATCACCTTAGTTAATAATGCAAATAATTTTAAGTGTAAAAATAAATTTAAATAAAATTTTCATAAACTTATTTTAATTATGATTTTATAAAAAAATCAAAAGATAGTTAAAACAAATGTGTTGCATTTTATTTATATAATTTATTTTCGAAAGAAGTTTTTAACACCTAAACGATATGATATCGACTACTACAAAATTACTTTGAAAAGGAATTTATGACTCGCAACAAAAGACATCATGATAGCAAAATAGACTCCCAAAATACCTTAAGGATTCCAATACCAAAATGTTAATTTACTTGAAAACGAACACGACAAAAACTCTTGCAAAACAAACAACCATAAGACCTCATCCATACCAACAGTCATAGAACCAAACCAAAAAGTATCGTCACCTTAAGACAAAGGAACCAATCAAAACGCCGAACGGAGAACATAGAACACTAGTTCTATGATAACACCCTAGAATACCAACACGAGCGTTGGATATCTCAACGAACAACAAGCTAACGAACCAACTTAAGAATCGCGATGACAGTACCAACATGTATCCGATGTATCCGCAACCGATAGATGAAAGGAAACCTCACCATCTACTCAACTCGATCCTTTATAATCGCCCAATCGGTTAAGAGAGGAATTCTCTAACCACACAACCATCCTTAACAGGATCTCACATCACATTTACACTACTATCCACATAGCTATCCAACCTTACATCCTTACATAATACATACAAGCAACAATGATCAATGCAATCAAAGTCACAAGTCCACGTGTGTGACACCTTTATAATTATGTTCGCGACCATAATTATAATTGTACCTTTTGCACACGTGTACTTACTTCCAAGACCACACATCTCAATGATAACACACATAGCACTTAATAATAATCCAAATATAACTCAAACATGATAATCCATCTAACGAACCATAAAATCCCAATCGACCAAACGAAAACAGAAGTCACATTGTGACCCAAAATATAAAAGCAATCCTCGATTATAGCAACGCATCGAAGTAGAAAAACGAAATAAACTTATGTTGGGCCTCGCTTGGGTTTGACTTTTCTCTCTCAAAAGTCACCCAACTCCGCGGGTCCAGTGAGGTAAACAATCTCCCAACGATATCTTCTAGGGGATAGGGGAAGACATGACTAAAACAATAACAAAGGGGTATATACTATTAGATCCCCATAATGAAAAAGTATATATTTCATATTATATAGTAGTAATTCAAAATAGGAAGAATTTCAAAGCTTTAAAGTAGCGAGAACATACGGTATATACGTACACAAACACTTATGCCCTAAAATGCAACTATATGAGGGACCCTTAAGCTATAGTCTAGGCTCAACCACCTAGTTCTCTATAACCATAGGCTCTGATACCAATCTGTCACACCCCGCCAAGGCGGAAACGCGAGGCGTAAACAAGAATGGATATCATCACAACACATGGTGTCTATATAGAGAATACTAAAATGAAAACTAAAGTAAAGCAAAGACACAAAGTGTCATAACAATACCCAAAACCTAATGGTGTCTTTATTAATGAGAAAGAGGTCTCGTCAATAAATGACATGCAAAAACATAATCCAAACAATTCATGCAAACGCATTAATTCAAACAGAAAACATAAATAAACTCAAGAGCGAACTCCAATGTAATCCTAGCAGTCATTCTAGCCCACTTCTCTTAGCTTTAATATCCTTATGAACCTCACCTGAAAACGTCAACACAATGGTTGGTGAGAGTCACAGGTTTAAGACATACAAATCAATCCTTTAAAAAACAAAACAATTTGCTGCGATTAACATAACATATCATAGCAGAACAATTTAAGCTAGTTATCACATAGGCTACCAAACAATTCTCAATCAATCATAACGGGACGGAACGTGCCCACGATACACATAACAAACCTGGGATAATCCATTACCCTCCGATCGGAACCACACAGAATAGAGTATTATTTCAACCCTCTAGTTAGATTTGGAATGAGTAGGGTCACTACCCTCCAACCGGACTCACACAGATATGGGATCTTATTTCAATCATCCAGTTAGATTTGGAATGAGTGGAAGCACTACCCTCTAACCGGAACCACACAGAAATGGAATCTTATTTCAATCCTCTAATTAGATTTGGAATAGGTAGAAGCACTACAATCTAACCGGAACCACACAGAAATCATAACAACATTAAGCATACCACATATAATAACCACATAAACGTGCATGCCTCAAGTAAAACCAAATAATCGCAATGATTAAACACATTCAAAATATCTTTGCATCATTTCCATCCCAATGTAAAAACATATAAAAGTGGGACTATGAAACTCACCTGATGCTTAGCTTCCAAAAAGGATCCAACAACTTCACAAATACCTCACGAACAATCTAAACAATTTTAAACACACAATAAGCTACCATCCATTAGGCATTCAACCCAATATGATGTAACCTCAACTATGATGGATATCTAAGCTATCTACCATAGTCTTATACTCAATTTAACCCTTTTCCAACTCCTACATTTGCTATTTACACTTCAATGTTACACTTTAAACTTTCTGGTTTTAAGCAGAATTTTACACTCACTTACGCGTCCTAAACGCACCACTTAAACACTCCCATAATTCAAACCAAAATTCATCATGCTACTTACATGTCTTATGAACCTCTCCTAGCTCTCCCAAAGTCATTACCCTTTTACAAATACCCTTTAGAAATTCCTTAATCCAATATGTCCAGAATTCGTCCAGAATCTGACCTTCTAAAAGTATGACATTGGTTAACCAACTTAGACCTCACTATGACCTTAGCCAAAATTCAGGGGACACACACAATATATGAACTAACTTCCACGTGACTTAGAGCCTCTAACTCAATGTCTAAGTATTTTTAGAAAAATAAAAATCAAAACTGAAATTCGTCACTGTTTTACACACTGATTTTGTAATGACCATTTGACCCACTTCCCGACCATAAAAACTCATGAGGCCGACTTTTCTGGAAAGTAGACTCTCTGAGGTTATCTCCAGTATGTTGTAAATTATTTATTTGATCTTTTATGATTGAGTTATGCTCGTTACAAAACTGCCTAACTTTCTGCAGTGAATTAAACGTCTAATTCGAGTGATCTAAGCCCTAACGCATGATCTTATCGCTAATCCGATCGATCTAATGATTAAGCCATCATCATTATAACATAAACTTTCTGAAAATTAAATACCCTAATTTATAAACCCTAATTTAAACCCTAATCCATCATAATTAAGTTACTAGAATTATAAACAAACTAAAATTAAAAGATCGGATCGTACCTTAAAAATAAAACCCAAAAAAAAATCGTCTTCTCTCTTCCTCCTCTCTATGGCCGGTCGAACTCAAGGGAATGGGGGGTTAGGGATTTATGATTTTATATTGTAAGCCTCCTAGTAGAAATTTAGATTAAGTCTAAATTAGTTTTAGTATAACTAGGACTTTAATTACTTTTTTTTATTTACTAAAATTCGGATTACTATTCATGCCTAAAAAAATATTTTTTTTTCTTTTCTTTTATTACTTAATTAATTATCTTTATACCTTAAGTTTTATAAAAACCTAAGCTAATTTGTTAAACCATTTTGCTTGAAAACTACTTTCTAAAAATAACTTTTCATTTCCAAATTCACTTTCTAAAAATAGAAAGTCTTCCAAAAACTCTCATATTTTAACAACTAATTTCTTTCACAAATGACACGCTTCTCATTTTAATTCATCACCTAGGCATCCACATATTAACCAAAACAATTCTCTCAAAATACCCAATCAATTCCATTATCACTATAAGTGATTAAAATGAAATTTCTTCATCAAATAACTCATTTCTCTTAACTTAACCCCCAAAACCTAAACTTATCTTAAATTACTAACACAAAAATACGTATACGTAATAATACTTACACATTTAACACAAACGTTAAAATCTCAATAATCATTTCCTTGTCACCAAAAGTGAACGAAATAAACTTCACAAAATTCAACACTAATCCAATCCCAATGAGACGATCACACCCAATAGATTGATTACCAGTAGCTCATAAGCACATAAAAACACACATAAATACATATGATCACATATAACCATAAACGATACTTATAGAACAGATATTTAGGTCAACACTACGGTTTGACCAACCTGCTCAAGCCACGGTTGTCACAATCCTTTTCCCGTGAAAGTTTTCTTTTTATTTTATATTAAAATACTAAAATATTTTATACTTCTATTTTTATTTTTTATTTTTATTTTAATATTGAAAATAACCGTGTTGTCAATTGTTAAATCGGCTCACTTTTAGATTAACAAACTATAAGAGAGGTATAAGGAGGGTCGATCCTACGAACTTCGACCCGAAAGGAGATAATTTTTAAAACGCTTCACGCTTACCCGCTCCACCGCTTCTTTGTGCATTTTCTAGAGAGCTACCGTGCACCTTTGACTATTGGTTACCAAAAATATTTTTCTTTCTTTAATTTCTTTTCCTTATGTATTATTTTAAAAATCTATAAATATTCTTCTCTATCCTCTTATTCGTTTAATTCTTATTCTCTCTACCCTCTTATCCGATAATTCTTCAACATGTCTTGGTTTTCGAGGTGCTCGTGGTGTGGAGGTCCGTTTAACGGTGGAAATTGTCGGCGTTGTACCAATGTGAGTTTCGGAGACGAGTTTGTCCGTAACCCCGATCCCATTTCAAATGATGAAACACCCGATTTTTCCTACCCACCTTCACAACCCCAAACATCTTCGTTCGACCAATTTCATTGTTTTGGGTGTGGAGATCCGTTAGAAGATGGTGTACGTTGTCAACAGTGTACTTGCAAGTGGTGTGGATATAATCTTAGAGGAGGATTTTGTTTGTTTTGCGCTTCAAGAGATGGAAATTCATCCATTGATGCTTCTAATCCGAACTATTTCAATGATCCTCCAAACGTATTCACCCACCCTCCACAACCCCACTACGAATCATACTTGTGTGAATTATGTAGGAACGACGCTCATTATGGTTATGATTGTCCACCACGGGTACCGCTTGTCTATGAGCATGAACCGGGCTACGATAACTATTATCCACAAAATTGACCGAGTTTTCCACAACAATATCTTAATTGTGAAAAATGTGGGGGTCCTCATGAAGATTATCAATGTCAACCGTGGCATCAAAACTACTCTGAGCTTAACCCTTGCTATGATTCTAATTCTTACGGTTTTAACCAACCCCCGTAAAATTCCATCAATCATCAGCCTCTTAATGAAATAATTATTCAAGATACGATTCAGGAAATAAAAACGATGATACATGAGTTTCTATCGGATAATATGCTTACAGATTGTCAACCTAAAAATGATGAAATAAGTCATGAGACTTATATTCCCGAGCCTTCGCGACGTTTCAATTCTATTTACTATGATGACGATGATGACGAGGAGAGTACTATTCCTTTGAATGAAATTACTTCTTAAATTCCTCCGTCTATTGCAATCACACCCATCTTACCAATTGAGGATTCCAAGGACTCTCTCGTCATGGGGAATGAGGAACTTAGCACTATTCCTGAAAAGGAATCGGACGAAGTAATTAAGTCTAGTGTTGAGGACCTTGTTCTAATCCAAAGTGAGTCTGAGGATACATCCGACAATGATAGTGAGAGTGATTTGCCTTTTTGTGATAATTCTGTGACTTTCTCTAATCCTCTCTTCAATGATAATGATGATTTTACCTCTAGTGATGATGAGTCACTTCCTGAGGAGGATGTTCCTAAGGAAAATTTTAAAATTTATTCGAACCCTCTTTTTGAATTTGATGACGAGTACATCTTTAGTAACGTAAATCCTCTTTTTAATGAGGTGTTAGAGGACATCGAGAGCGAGGACTCTTATGTTTCTAAACTTGATGAGCAAGATTTGCTAGTCACACCTCTTTCCAAGCTTAATAGGGATGAGTGTTTTGACCTGGGTGTTGATTTCATTTTGGAAGAAATCGAAGCTTGTCTTACAAGTGATTCCATTCTACCAGGAATTAATGATGACAACTTTGACCCAGAGGGAGACATTCTTCTACTCGAGAAGTTATTAAATAATGATCCATCATCTCCTCTTCATCTGAAAGAATTTAATTTAGAGGAACTTAAAGTAATAAAATATGATGTTTCTACGGATTTTGGGGATGATTATTATGACTCGAAAGGAGACATAATCTATCTTGAGAGTTTTCTTATTAAGGACACTATTCTTAATCTCCCTCCCAAGGTGTCTTTAGATCATGACCCAAGAAGCTTAGAGGATGAACTTAATAAAGATGATTTGGATGGTATGATCAAAGTTTTTGACCCCGGGATTCTTGAGAAAATTATTTCTTCGACATATGTGAGGTTACTCTTTGAGGATTGCCATTATCTTTCCCTCACATTTGTTATCAAAATCCTTCTTCCTTTTCTTACCTATCTTGTGAATTCTCTTCTTCTTCTCTCCTCCGGGAGTGAGGATACCATTTTTGACCCTGACATCTCCGCTTTTTGTTTCTATTTTCTTAAGCCGGTGGTATCTCATCGGAGTGTAACTTTCATGTGCTTCAATGTTTATCTAAACATCTTGAATGAAAGTCTGATGGAGATTTACTCTTCCACATGTTTCGTCCCTAATATCACAATGATATAGGGAGAGTAAAACTAAAGACTCGCAAAAAAACAAGCACTTCTCGGGAGGCAACCAGTGTTTCTATTTTCTAATAAGTGTGACGTGAGGAGGCTTGCCTCTTTCCTTTCTTGTTTTTCATGGCTTTTATTTTATGTCCAAGATTGCCCGGATTATGAAGACTCTCGTGCTCGTAGTTTTGTCTATTGTTCACTCGAGTTTCAATCCTTTGCATGCTTATATATGAGAATCTGATATCCTAGATCTTATTGACTAACGTTTATCTATTAACATAATTAATAAATGGCTTTAGATTTGCGTAGAGACCCTTTTATATTAGGATTATGCATTGATTTTAGTATGGGGGTAGCAGTTTCACATTAAGGACAATGTGTAGTTCTAGTATAAAGGGGGGGGGGGTATCTATCGATTCGATCTTACTTGCATTTGCCTTGTCTTCACGTAACCCTGTTTTGCCACCAAAATAGCAAAAATATAAGATTTTAGGCCAAAATTTAAAAAAATTCAAAAATAAAATAAGTGTTTTAACACAAATGTTTGACTTTCTGATGGTAAGAATAAGAATAAATTTTGACTTGATCAAGCAAGTTGCGCTCTAGCTTGCCCCTTAACCTATATAAATGAAAGCTTTTGCTAGTCTTTGATACAAGAAGCTTCAAAACGCGAATTCTAGCTTGAAAAAGCCAAGAGTTTGCAAGTTTCCATAATAGACATTAAATATGCAAAGCTTGATTTTATTAGACTAAGCATTCGCGGATCTGTTTATTAAAGATTTTAAATTTGCAAAGAATGAGAAATGATAGAGTTGAGTATAAGTTGGATGCTAAGCAAGGATTAGTTGGAAATCTTAAAAGCTCATAAGTGTAATTTGTGGCTTTTCCTCCCCGAAGCTTCTAACAGGACTAATAATACGTGCTTTTTTCAAAAATTAGACAAGTTAGTGGTTTTATCACCCTTGAAAGTCCTTTAAAAATCAACATTTTTAAACTTTTTTGTCTTAGTTCAAATTTATACTTAAATTTTCTAAAAAGAAATTTTCTCTATATACCTTGGTAATGAAAAATGTTAAAAAAGATTATTATAATATATATAATAATAATACCTTGTCAGATTACTAGATCATGGTCGGCTCGCATACCGATGTGATAGTCTTCATATAAGGCAAGGTCCGAAGCCGAAATAAGACAACTGGATCATGGTCGGTTCGCGCCCGGTGTGATAGTTCGTTTAAAGGGTAGAGGTTATAAGTATAATAATATTAATGTTAAGTGTAATGTATGTGATTGAATAAATATAGGGAAAATATCTTTTTCGAAAATTTAAATATACTTTTGAACTAAGACTTTTTCGTTTTAAGTTTTGGTCTTTCTAAATAAATTATTAGTTTAACGGGAAACCTAAGAGTTTTTAAAACCGAAGGTCTGTGAGTTCTGATACTATTCTATGTGGGGTGTCAAAAGCCTGGTCACCTAAGCCAGTCCGACTGGGATGTGCCGAGAAAAAAGTCGTTACACAGAATGATCTCGCCTTCAAAACCATAATTCTTGAGGGGAACGTTATGAAGGATTACAACTTTCTTAAAATATCGATTGGATGATCGAAATTCAAAGTGAGCACATACACATTTTTAGATATTGATCCATTGGGAGTGAAAAGTTAGTCTAGGCATACACAAATTGCAAATATGAGTAGTGTTAGCATCTTAACTTGTATTTAACAATGATTTCGTTTTTAAGCTTGGTTTGGGGCGGGTAAAAAATCGAGGACGATGAATTTATCCTTTAGGACACTATTTAGTTTCTTGTGTTGTATGAGAGTTACTTGGTGATGGTGCATCTTGATCAACTGTAGTTGAGGAAGGTGAGCCAGTTGATACAGCATGTTCAGGTGCAACTACTTCAGGAATAGGAGCAATGACTTCTGGTGCTTGTAAATCAACATAAGGTGGGGGATTAAGTGACTCATCAAACATTGGTTGAAACAACAAATCCCAGTCAGATCTTGAAGGTGGTACAAATGGTGTTGAAGGAGGAGGGTTTGGCACGAGTCCTGAACTGATTGTTACAGGAGTCATATCATGAAGTGCGGGTCCTGAACTGCTGTGTTTAGAAGCATCGCGGTCAGCTCATCTAAATGTCATCATAATGGTTTTCAATTATTCGTCTGTACGTCGGTTTTTGGTTTAAAAAAAAAAAAAAAAAAAAAAAAATCCGAATGCTTTCTTCGTGGGTGCATAGCCAATGAAAATACCAATGTCAGCCTTCGGTTGTAACTTGCCCAAATTCTCGCAATCATTCGTTGGGTAGCAGAGTGCACCAAACACATGAAGATACGATAGATCGGGAGGTTTGTCGTGTAAAAGCTCGTATGGTGTTTTACCGTGACGACGACGTATCATGGAACGATTTTGGGTATAACAGGCTGTGGCAACCGCTTCGGCCCATAGAAATAAAGGAGCTTTTGCATAAATTAACTCATTAGTGCGGGCTGTCTTAATTAGCGTACGATTTCGTCTTTCAACAACACCGTTTTGCTGTGGAGAGCGTGCAACTGATGTTTCATGAGAGATGCCAACCTTCTCATAATATTCACGCAATGTCTGATTAACAAACTCAGTTCCATTATCTGTTCTGATGCGACGGACGGTTTCCTTAAGCCGTACTTGGATCATCTTCAAAAAATTGATAATAAAAACTGGAGCTTCATCTTTTGATCGCAAACATTTTACCCATGTAAATCGAGAGTAGTCGTCGACAATAACGAGGATGTACTTCTTTCCATTGACACTCGCGACACGCATTGGCCCACACAGATCCATATGCAACAGATAGAGTTTTTCTTGATTGGTGTCCTCAGATTTAGGTTTGTAGGGTTTCTTTGAACTTTTGCCTAATGCACATGCAGAACATAAGTGATCCTTTTCAAACTTGAGCTTAGGGAGACCTCGGACAAGTCCATGTCTTGCAAGATGATTAATAGCACCAAAGTTCAAGTGAGATAGATGACGATGCCATAACCAAGACTTGGTTTTAGAGGCCTTTGACAAGAGACAAATGGGAGAGGATGCCATCATATTCCCAAGTGAGAGTGTATAAAGATTATCCCCTCGAGATCCCGTCAATAAATCAACACCTTCTAGATTGCGAATGAAGCATGTGTGTTGACGAAAAGCCACTTCGAGATTGGAATCACATAATTGTCCCATAGAAAATAGATTATGCCCAAGTCCTTCAATGTAATAAACCTTGAAATAGTAACATTTCCCAATCTGGATAGTCTCCAAAACCCATTATCTTTGCCAACTTGATCAATTTTCCAATTTAACTATACCCAAGAAATTTACTGATGAATGGTGAGCTGAGAGCGAGCTCCGGGTCATTTGTGCTTTGAGCAACGGGTCCAATACAGAGGACGATTGGATAACCGCATCCATTAAGAGAAGAAGATGGAACATTGGTTTTTGTTGATCCCCAGATTTACTGGGTTCCTGTTTGTTAGTAGATATTGTTTTTATAACCTCAGTTTTGCTAAGGGACTCAGTATACTGATTCTTCCTAGGTTTCCTTGAATATACCAAATTAACCACAGGTTTGGGTGATTCGAATTCTAGAACTATTGGTTTCCTAGAAGGCACTTCATTAGTAGTGGTAATCCTAGTTAAAGGGCACGCTATTCCTAAAATGTATAGGTCTGACGGTAAGGTTCCAAATATATCCCATCTTAGTGAACACTTTTCCTGTTGGTTTCCAAATCTCTTTCTTAAATTTTTTTCTTCTTAGGTTTATCATGGAATTTCACATCATTCATAGAATTAGAAACACACAAATTATCAGAAGACATGCAATCATCACCATTAATATATACATAATCAGAATTATCATGTTTCTTGGTATTTGCACAGACGCTGGATCCATTAACTTTAAAGAGTACCATCTTTTATTCAAACTAGATTTAACCGTTCCTAAGGTGTGAGCTTCTACCTTTATTCTCTCGGATTACTACTTGGTGGTTTGCTGAATCTTATCATTTTCTGGAATTGCCTGAAGTCTGTGATCGCTAGCATAGTAGAACGTCTTACTCCTGGAAAATGCAAACACGCTTGTTAGAAACTATGTTTGAAGTCGAGTCTGTTTTTGTGTTTTCTATGGATGTGAGTGATTCAGCAAACCTAACTTTCTTGTCCTTTTTTCTCGGTGTGACCGCAACTAATTGAGGTTTAAAATTGTTGATGCTTAGGGCATAGTCCTACTTATGTGTAAAAGCAAATTCTGAATGACTTTGGTTATACTATAGACAGACTTAAAAGTAAATCTTGGGATTAATTTGATTTTACATGTTCGACTATTTATCCTAAGGGACCAAAGCTTCTTTCCTGAGTGTGCTTAATATTGAGGAGTGAGCAGTCCTTTTATTCAACAATTTAGGCGTGATTGGTTCCACATTATCCTTAGACACTTTTGGATCAATAGAGTGGGTCTCAATAGCCTCCTTATCTAAAGCTTTTTCTTTAAGTTTCCTAAACTCATTTTTAGGGCTGCTAGAACCAAACCTTGTTCCTGAAGTTTTGCATTTAAATCAGAAATTTCCCCAGGACTTTAGATGACTTGTTTTGTTTTAGCATCACATTATCTCTTTTTCTCGTTGGGATTGAACACGTTTTGGTTTAATCGAGTCATAAAGTTGCTTATAAGTCTGTTTCAAATGCTCATTCTCAGCAACAAGTTTTGTCACTCTATGTTCCAATTCAATGTTAAGAGTCTCAATTTTATCCATGTCCATTTTGACTTTACTATCATCTACATTTCCTTTTAAGGACTTAATTTGCTCTTTCAACTTGACAATGACTGTGTCTTTCTCTTGAGACTGAGCTCTCAATTCACTTAATTCAAACAACTGAGTAAAACTTGGAGCATTTTGATCTAAAACACTGTTTTTCTGTTGAAAAATTTCTTGATTAAGTTGAGAATCAGCTTCCAAAGTGATGCAATGTTTTTCAAGAGTTGTAAAATTCTTACAAAGTTTATCGTAAGTTTCTTTATCAACAACATCCTTTTTGTTGAGAAGCTCAGTCTTGAGTTCGAGACACTTTTGACATTCATTCACAGTTTCACAACCATCATTCACAGACAAATTCACAACAGTTTTTACAATATCATGATCAATGGCTTGTGCCAAGAGTCGTTCATTTTCACTCAAAACTTGATTCATTTTAACTTCGAAAGTTCTGGACTCCAAGCGATGTTGTTCGACAGCCTGTTCCATTTGATAAAAGACATTTTGGACATCGGCAAGTTCATCAACCAAGTATTGATTGAAGTTATTGAAGATATCTTTTAATTCTTTTATAAACGGAATAATTTCATCTCGAAAACAAGCCTTTGTATGTTCAAACCCCCACGTGCCCTCAGTGATAGCTGTGGCAGTGGTTCTTTCTTTGACAACCTGATTAAAGCCAGCAAGATGTCGTTTAAGCTCTTTCAAGCTAGTATTCACCATACTCACTTTAGGAAATTCTTTTGGAACCTCAACTTTATTGGTTGTGGAAGAAGGAGATAGGTCTAAAGGTAGGACCAAAGTCGCTTTCCAATAGGCATGTTCACTATATAAATTTGATTAGTCGAATCAAATCGTTTGTTGTAAATCGTTATTAGAAAATACATATTAATGGTTTAGTGTTCACTTTATTTTTTACAACCATTGGATCTTGTTCCTTCAAAGCATTTTTGAACAGAATCTCTTCCACAAAGCATTAATGTCTCATCAGAATCAGGAATCACAATAGTATCCATTTTAAGAATGACATTCCCGTCATACAGTTTTGGCTTTGACTCCCGAACTTTCTTCAGATAGAAAGGTTTTTCAAAAACGATTTTTATTTTTTTTTAAGGGGGGGGGCTTGTTTTGTGGAATGATCATAAATAAATTTTGGATTTAGTCATCATTGACGTTGGGCAGATTGACCTCTTTTGAAAATGATATTTCAGTTGCTTAATTTTCTTTTCTAAAGCAATTTCTCTAATCCAATATTTCTGTTTCTCCATTTTTAAATCATTTTTGAGGATCTAAAACTGTTTTCATTAAGAAATCCTTTTTCTTGCACTGTTCAGAAGAGTTTGCTTAAGACGTTCATCTCGGCATACTGTTCATTTGATCCTGAAAAAATGTTCCTTCATTTTGCATTTCTTTCAAATCATTTAACTCTTCTTTATATTGTCAAGCTCGGATAGTCAAAGCTTTATTGCACTTTTTTATTCCAGATTAAACATTGGTGCAGTTCATACTTGGGTATTTAATTGTTTTCACAAAATAATTATTCAGGCATCTTGTTGAGCAGAAGAGTTAGAATTCTGGACAGTTTCCTGTTGTGTTTCACTCAGATACTGAGAATAAGGAATGATATTGCTATCACTGGTTATTTCAGTTTTTGTCTGATTCACATCATTAGACTGTTCAGAAGACGTCATTATCTGCTCACTTTGATTGATTAAATCATAGGCCAGATTATCCGGATTGTGTACCTCAGTGAGTGCATCTGAGCCATTCCTGGAAAGATTCGCCATGAGAGCAATCTTGGCTGAGTTAAGTTCATCACAATCAGAGTCATAGGCATCCAGATCATCAGCTTGATAAGCAGCATTGTGGGTAATGACAGTCTGAGAGGTTTGAGTGTCAGGAAGTCCTGGATCTGCCAAAAATGCTATTTCTTCCTCTGTTAAAACTTGACTCTTACTTGAGTTGAAACAGCACATCACTTTTATCATTGAACCACGTTTCATCCCTTTTTCTCTTGGGCTTAGTACACTGCTTGGAAATATGACCCTCCCCTTTGCAGTTGTAACAGATGATAGTCCGTTGTTTCCCTGTGTTGCTTCCACTTGCTCCAGGAGTGTATTTTCTCGTTGTTCCAACATCATAAGTAGTTTGTTTCCCCTGAACATGTTGCACAGTTACTTTTCCATCATAGATGGTAGCTTGTTGATGAGGGTTTGATGAAGTCCTTAGCTGATTGTTGGTAGTAGGATACCGGGATGTGACAACAGAAGTTAAGAATGACATCATGTGATTGATCACATCAATTGGATCATCCCTTTCTGGAACACTAGAACAATTAGACCGGAGTCTGGTTGGGAAAATTCAGATTGTTGATGTTGGTAAGTTGTGGGAGAATATTACAATTGTGGGATGGATGATTGTGGAGAATAAACGTTGTGGTGAACTGAGGATTGGTACTCATTTGATGGATAAGTGATTGAAAGAGGTGTTGATTGACTGATTTGTGAATTGTTGAGTCTGATAAGGTGTTACAAACTGTAAAGATTGATATGGTGAAACATTGATGTTGAAGTTGAGATGTTCGGGAGAGTGTGTAGATGGATTGATAAGTTAACGGAGGCAAATTGGTGAGATGCAACTTAGCAAGAGTGGAGTTACGTTCATGCATTAAACGAACTTCATTTGCATGTCTTTCGTGTTGTTGCAGGTAGCATGAAGTGATCTACATTGGTCGTATGCAAGTCTGTGGACCAATTTAACATCAGTAAACAAAATTTGCTCCATTTCATCAGGAAGGTGTGTTTAAAAACTTGGTGTTAACTTGAAATTGCTCCAATTCGATCTGTAGAATGTTCATATCATTGAGTAACTGAGTAATAACCTCAAGGTAGTACTTCATGTAACGACTCTCTCTTTATTGTAAGTGAACTTATTGAATTCATGCAACGCTTTCAGTCTCGTTCTTGTTTTGTTAACGACGTTCCTTGCATTAGAGTTTAATCTTCTACCAAGATCTTTTGCACACGTGGTTGACTCACAAGAGCATAAATTTTCAGTTGGAAGGCCTTGGAGAATGATGTTTATTGCTTTGATGTCACAATCAGCTTGAATGGCTTCAGCGGGAGTCAGTTCAATATATTCCTTAAGCCTTGTTGCTCCATCCACAGTGATTGAAGGCCAAACGAGTGGTCCTTTTTTACAGAGAAGAACATTCTTCCATGAGGTATTATTTAACATATTTTTTTTTCTTTTACCAAATTTTTTTTTTTTCCCATTCGGCTCTTCCAAGAAATCTATAGTGTTTTTCATGCATTGGTGGTTTGTTGTTCCTCCTAAAAAAAGTGACTTATTGGCATGAGTATCATTTGTGGTATCAAAAAGATTTACATAATTGATCGATCGGTGGGTAGAAAGAAATTGTATTTGGTTATGTGATTGTTGAGTCTTGAAATGAAACTACACGGGATTTTACAATTCTCGACAAAACCGGGAAAACAAGTGTTTGTTTCACAGGATTTTACAAGTCAAAGAGAAAAATAAAACCTTATAATTAGAACTTTGAGTTAATGTGTCCTTAACTGGAATTTGACCATAGTTCGGTTGACAAAGAATATTGCTAGATCGGTTGTCCTGTTCGGTTGACAAAGGGACAAACTAGTTCGGGGCCATTTGTTCTGGTAGACAAAAAAGTTAAAACTAGATCGGTCAGCTGGTTCGGCTATGCTTGTTCGGTTATCTAGTTCGGTTGTCAAACAAATACGCTAGTTCGGCTCTGCTTGTTCGGTTATCTAGTTCGGTTGTCAAACAACTAAGCTAGTTCGGCTCTGCTTGTTCGGTTAACTAGTTCGGTTCCAACAGACAACAAACTAGTTCGGTTCCCACTATAACTTAGCTAGTTGGGTTCGGTTCTTGAAACAGACAACTCGTTCGGTTGTCAAAGAAATACTAGATCGGCTATTCTTGTTCGGTTGTACTCGTTCGGTTCCAACTACTACGAAACTCAAATTTTCAAAACTCAAAAAGACACATTTTTGAATGGTTTTTAGCAAAAATTCTTGTACAACTAGTGTTACTAACCCTATAGGAACAATAAAAATGAAAACTTTAAGGTTTTTACGCCAAAAAATTTTGAATCAAAAATTTTGTTCTTTATAAAGATTTTGAACACAAATCACAAGACAAACACAAAAACTAAACACACCACTCCATGGCTCTTGATACCAATTGAAGAAACATGTAATCTAATGATTTACCAAGAACAAGAGAGAGAGAGATGTGGGTTGTGATGTTTAGTGAGAGAAAGTATATGGAATGGATGAAGTGTTATTACTATGTAGAAAATGGGAAAAAATGAAACAACCAACCCCTCTCCAAGGCTAGGAGAGGGCTTATATAGTTACATGATGGCCGGCCCATGGGCTATGATGGGCTTCCCATGGGCCTTGGGCCGGATTAGCTTCTATACTTACATACACCAATTACGAGCTTAAGCCTTATTACAACTTGGAAAAGTGACACCACTTTTTGTGTTTCCAACACGGTACATACCTCGTTTTTACGTTTCGGTTAGATATTTAAATTTCCTCATTTTTCAGTCAAGTTAGCTCGCGTTTTTAGTTTTGTGTATCCGGTTAAATGGCTAGTGGGATACTAGTGCAATGGAAAAATATCAGAATTCAAATTATTTCCACTTGCATGTCCCTCCCCTCCCTTTTTCTTATGCTCGTCCGCCAACACCAACCCCAACATAATTCCTAAAACTTCCCTAAATGGTTTCCTTGATTTTTTTGCTTCATAGTGTTAGGAATCGAGAAAAGACTCGTGTCAAATTCCAAGTTGTAATAGGTCTTAGCTCGTAGATTATCTCATGTTAAGTATATAAGCTAATCCGGCCCAAGGCCTATGGGAAGCCCATCATAGCCCATGGGCCGGCCATCATGTAACTATATAAGCCCTCTCCTTAGCCTTGGAGATGGGGTTGGTTGTTTATTTTTTTCCATCTTCTACTTTAGTAATAACACTTAATCCATTCATATACTTTCTCAACTAAACATCATAACCCACATTCTTTCTCTCTTGTTCTTGGTAGATCATAAGATTACATGTTTCTTCAATTGGTATCAAGAGCCATGGAGTGGTGTGTTTAGTTTTTGTGTTTGTCTTGTGATTTGTGTTCAAAACCTTATAAAGAACAAATTTTTGATTCAAATTTTTTTGGCTTAAAAACCTTAAAGTTTTCATTTTTATTGTTCCTATAGGGTTTGAGTGTAACATAGTTGTACACGAATTTTTTGCTAAAAAACCATTCAAAAAATGTGTCTTTTTGAGTTTTGAAAATTTAAGTTTCGTAGTAGTTGGAAAACCGAACGTAGTACAACCGAACAAGAATAGGCGATCTGAGTATTTCTTTGGACAACCCGAATGAGTTGTCTGTTCAAGAACCGAAACTAGCTAAGTTATAGTGGGAACCGAACTAGTTTGTTGTCTGTTGGAACCGAACTAGTTAACCGAACAAGCAGAGCCAAACTAGCTTAGTTGTTTGACACCGAAACTGTAATCCTGAACAAGCAGAGCCGCAACTAGCGTTATTTTTTTGACAACAGAACTAGATAATCCGAACATGCATTGCCGAACAGCTGAACGATCTAGTTTAACTTTTTGTCAAATCCCGAACAAATGGGAGCCGAAGTATGGGGTTTGTCCCTTTGTCAACCAGAACAAGACAACCGATCTAGGCAATTTTCTTTGTCAACCGTACTAGTCAATTCCATTTAAGTACACATTAACTCAATGTTCTAAAATTATAGGTTTATTCTTTGACTTGTAAAATCCTGTGAAACAATCACTTGTTTTCTCGGTTTGTCGAGAATTGTAAAATCTGTGTAGTTTCATTTCAAAGATCCTCAACTTCACATAACCAAACACAATTTCTTTCTACACCGATCGATCATTTGTAATCTTTTTGATTACCACAATGATGACTCTTGCATAGTACTTCTTTTAGGAGGAGACAACAAACGAACAATGCTTGAAAAACACTTGATGAATTCTTGGAAGAGTCGAATGGAAATTGTATATGTTAAATATACTTATGGAAGAATGATTCTTGCCTCTGTTAAAAAGGGACTTCGTTTTTGGCCTTTCAATCAGCTGTGGATGGAGCAACTAAGGCTTAGGAATTTTTTGGAACTGACTCCGCTTGAAGCCATTCAAGCTGATTGTGACATCAAGCAATAAACATCATTCCCTAAGGACTTCCAAAACTGAAAATTTATGCTCTGTGACAGTCAACACCGTGTTGCAAATATTTTGGTAGAGATATTAAACTGCTTAATGCAAGGGACGTCGTACAAAACAAGAACGAGAATGAAAGCTGTATGATGAATTCAATAAGTTCCTTACAAGAAAGGAGAGTCGTTACATGTGTACTACTTGAGGTTCACTCTTGTTACTCAATGATATGAACATCTACAAGATGCCATTGGAGCAATTTCAAGTTAACACCAAGTTTTTAAACACTCTTTCCTGATGAATGGAGCAAATTTGTTACTGATGTTAAATTGGTCAAAGACTTGCATACTACCAATGTTGATCAGCTTCATGCTTACCTTGCAACAACACGAAAGACATGCAAATGAAGTTCGTTTGATGCATGAACGTAACTCCGATCCTCTTGCTTTAGTTGCATCTCACCAATTACCTCCGTTAACTTATCAATCTCATCTACACACTCTCTCGAACTCTCAACTTCAACATCATGTTTCACCATATCCGTCTTCACAGTTTGTAACACCTTATCAGACTCAACAATTCACTTATAGTCAATCAACAACCTCTTTCAATCACTTATCCATCCAAATGAGTACCAATCCTTCAGTTCACCACAAACGTTGATTTCCACAATCATCCATCCTCAATTGTATATTCTCCACACAAAACTTACAACATCAAACATCTGAATTTTCCCAAAAGACTCGGTTATTTTCTAGTGTTCCAGAGAAAGGGGGATGATCCAATTGATGCGATCAATCACATGATGTCATTCTTAACTGCTGTTGTCACATTCCGGTATTCCAACTACCAACATATAAGTAAGGACTTCATCAAACCCTCATCAACTAGCTACTTCTACTGATGAAAAGTAATGTGCAAACGTGTTCAGGGAAAAAACTACTTATGATGTTGGAACAACGAGAAAATACACTCTGGAGCAAGTGGAAAGCAACCACAGGGAAAAAAAATGGTACTGTCAACTGTTACAACTGCAAAGGGAGTAGGGTTTCATATTTCCAAGCAGTGTACTATGCCCAAGAGAAAAAGGGATGAAACGTGGTTCAATGATAAAGTGTTGCTGGTTCAAGCTCAAGCAAGTGGTCAAGTTTTAACAGAGGAAGAAATAGCATTTTTGGCAGATCCAGGACTTCCTGACACTCAAACCTCTCAGACTGTCATTACCCACAATGCTGCTTATCAAGCCGATGATCTGGATGCCTATGACTCTGATTGTGATGAACTTAACTCAGCCAAGATTGCTCTCATGGCGAATCTTTCCAGGAATGGCTCAGATGCACTCACTGAGGTACACAATCCGGATATATCTGGCCTCTATGATTTGAGCCAATCAAAGTGAGCAGATATTGACGTATTCTAAATGTCTAATGATGTGAATCAGACATAAACTAAAATAACAGTGATAGCAATATCATTCCTTATTCTCAGTATCTGAGTGAAACACAACAGGAAACTGTCCAGAATTCTAACTCTTCTGCTCAACAAGATGCCCTGATATTATCTATGTTTGAACAATTAAATACCCAAGTGATGAACTGCACCAATGTTAATCTGGAATATAAAAGTGCAATAAGCTTTGACTACCGAGCTTGACAGATATAAAGAATTGAGGGTTGAAGATTTGAAAGAAATGCATAAATGGTAGAACAGTTTTTCAGGGATCAAATATGAACAGTATTGCGAGATTGAAGTCTTAAGCAAAATTCTTTTGAACATAGTGCAAGAAAAAGGATTCTTTAATGAAAAAAGTTTTTGATCTCATGATGATTTAAAAATGGTAAGAAATACAGTAATATTGATTGAGAAATTGCTTTAGAAAGAAAATTAAGCAACATGATAATATCATTTTCACAGAAGAGGTCAATCCCTGCACAAAACTGTTCATATGATGACTTAATCCAAAATATTTGTTATGATCATTCCACAAAACAAGCTATCGGTTTTGAAATAACCTTTCTATCTGAGAATGTTCAGGATTCAAAGCCAAAACTGTAGACATGGGAATGTCATTCTTAAAATTGGATACTATTGTGATTCCTGATTCTGCTGAGGACATTAATGCTTTGTGAAGAGAGTCGTTCAAAAATGCTTTTGAAGGAACAAGATCCAATGGTTGTAAAAAATAAAGTGAACACTAAACCCATTAATTATGTTGTTCTTAATAACGATTACAACAAACGATTTGTGCGGGACAATCTAATTTAATAGTGAAATGCCTATTGGGAAAGGACTTTTTGGGTCTACCTTTTGAACCTATCTCCTTCTTCCACAACACATGAAGTTGTGGTTCCCATAAGAATTTCTAAGTGAGTATGGTGAATATCTAGCTTGAAAGAGCTTAAACGACATCTTGATGGCTTTAATCAGGTTGTCAAAGAAAAGATACCACTGCCATAGCTATCACTGAGGGCAGTGGGGGGTTGAACATGCAAGGCTTGTTTTCGAGATGAAATTTATTCGTTTATAAAAGATCAAAAGATATCTTCAATAACTTCAATCTAATAACTTGGTTGATAAACTTGTGATGTCTAAAATTGTCTTTTATCAAATGGATCAGGCTGTCGAACAACATCTACTTCTAGTCCAGAAAACTTGCGAATGTTTAAAATTGAATCAAGTTTTGATGTGGAAAATAAACGACTCATTGGCACAAGCCATTGATCATGATATTGTAAAAAACTGTTGTGCGATATTTGTCTGTGAATGATGGTTGTGAAATATATGACTGAATGGTCAAAAAGTGTCTCAGAACTCAAGACTGAGCTTTTCAACAAAAGGATGTTCGTTGATAAAGAAACTTACGATATAAACTTTGTAGAATTTTACAACTCTTGAAAATACATTGATCACTTTGGAAGCTGATTCTCAAACTTAATCAAGAAATTTTTCAACAGAAAAACAGTCTGTTTTAGATCAATATGCTCCCAAGTTTTACTCAGTTGTTTGTATTAAGTGAATTGAGAGCTCAGGCTCAAGAGAAAAAGAAAGACACAGTTCATTTCAAGTTGAAAGAGCAATGAAGTCCATAAATAGGAATGTAGAAGATAGTAAAGTCAAAATGGACTTGGATAAAAATTGAGACTCTTAAATTTGAATGTGGAACATAGGTGAAAAAACTTGTTGCGGGGGTTTGAGAATGAGCATTTGAAACAGACTTATAGATACTGTATGGCTCGATTTTAAACCTAAATACGTGTTCAATCAAAAAGAATAATGTGATGCGTTAATCAATCAAGTCCAATATAAGTACTGGGGAAAATTTCTGATTTAATGCAAAAACTTTCAGGAACAAGGTTTGGTTCTAGCAGCCCTTAAAAATGAGTTTAGGAAACTTAAAGAAAAAGCTTTAGATAAGGAGGTATTGAGACCACTCTATTGATCCAAAGTGTTCTAAGGATAATGTTGGAACCAATCACGCTCTAAATTGTTGAATAAAGAGGACTTGCTCACTCTCTCATATTATAAGCACCATCAGGAAGAAAGCTTTGGTCCTTTAGGGATATCGTCGACATGTAAAAGAAATTATCTTCAAGATTTTACTTTTTAGAGTCTGTCTTTAGGTATACCAAAGTCATTCAGGAATTGCTTTTACACATAAGTAGGACTTGCCCTAGCATCAACAATTTTAAACCTCAATTAGTTGCGGTCACACCGAGAAAAAAGGACAAGAAAGTTAGGTTTGCTGAATCACTCACATCCATAGAACACAATAACAGGACTCGACTTGCAACATAGTTTCTAACAGAGTGTGTTGCATTCTACTGGAGTAAGACTTTCTATAGTGCTTAGCGGATCACAGCCTTCTGGCAATACCAGGAATGATTAGTTTCAGCAAACACCAAGTAGTAATCGAAAATAAAGTATAGAAGCTCACCCTTAGGAAGTTAAATCTAGTTTGAATAAAGGATGGTACTTTAAAGTTAATGGATCTGCGTCTGTGCAGAATTCCAAGAAAGCATGATAATTCTGGATTATGTATTTATTTATGGTGATGATTGATGTCTTCTGATAATTTGTTGTTTTCCAAATTCTATAATATTGATGTGAAAATTCCATGGATAAACCTAAGAAGAAAAAAATTTAAGAAAGAGATTTGGGAAACCAACAGGAAAAAGTGTTCCTAATATGGGATATATTTGGAGACCTGCCGGTCAGACACTTTACTATTGTAGGAATAGCGTGCCCTTATCTTGGATTACCACTACTAATGAAGGTGCCTTCATAGGAATCCAATAGTTCTAGATTTCGAATCACCCAGCTGTGGTTAATTTAGGGATAATTCAAGATGAAAACGTAGGAAGAATCAGTACTACTGAGTCCCTTAGCAAAACTGAGGTTATAAAAACAATATCTACTAACAAACAGGAACCCAGTAAATCCTAGGGATCAACAAAAACCAATGTTCCATCTTCTTCTCTTAATGGATGCAGGTTGTCCAAATCGTCCTCTGGTATTTGGACTTCCGGGTTTGCGCAAAAGCACATGACCAGGATGATCGCTCTCGCTCACCAATTTCATCAGTAAATTCTTGGGTATAGTTAAATTTGGAAATGATCAAGTTGCAAAGATAATGGGTTATGGAGACTATCAGATTGGAATGTTACTATTTCAAGGGTTTATTACATTGAAGGACTTGGGCATAATCTATTTTCTATGGGACAATTTTGTGATTCCAATCTCGATAGTGGCTTTTCGTTCATCACATATTGCTTTATTCGACAATCTAGAAGGTGTTGATTTATTTGATGGGAATCTCGAGGGATAATCATTTATACAACTCTCACTTTGGCGGAAGTATGATGCATCCTCTCCCATTTGGCTCTTGTTCAAAGGCCTCTAAATACTATTAGTCTTGGTTTATGGCATGTCATCTATCTCACTTGAACTTTGCTGCTATTAATCATCTTGCAAGGGACATGGACGTGTCCGAGGTCTCCCTACAGCTCAAGTTTGAAATGGATCACTTTTTTTTTTTATGTTCTGCATGTGCATTAGGCAAAGTTCAAGTAACCTACAAACCTAATAATCCGAGGACACCAATCAAGAAAAAACTCTATCTGTTGCATACTGGATCTGGGTGGGCCCTAATACGTGTCGCGAGTGTCAAATGGTAAGAAGTACATCCTCGTTATTGTCGAAGATACTCTCGATTACATGGGTAAAATGTTTGCGAGCAAACGATGAAGCTCCAGTTTTATTATCAAATTTTTTTGAAGATGATCCAAGTACGGCTTTAAGGAAACCGTCCGTCGATCGATAATATAATGGAACTGAGTTTGTTAATCAGGACAATTGCTTGTGAGATATTTATGAGAAGGTTGGCATCTCTATGAATAACATCAGTTGCTATGCTCTTCTTAGCAAAACGGTGTTGTTGGAAAGACGAAATCGTCACGCTAATTGAAGCAGACCGCACTATGTTAATTTTATGCTCAATAAGCTCCTTTTTTTTATGGGCTGAAGCGGTTTTGCCACGTCTTGTTATACCCAAAATCGTTCCATGATACGTCGTCGTCACGGTAAAACACCATACGAGCTTTTACACGACAAACCTCCCGATCTATCGTATCTTCATGTGTTTGGTGCATCTACTACCCATCGCATGATTGCGAGATTTGGCAGTTACAACTGAAGGCTGACTATTTGGTATTTTCATGGCTATGCACTCGAAAGAAAGCATTCCGGATTTACAAACAGACGTACCAGACGAATAATTGAAACCATTCATGTTGACTTTGATGAGCTGACCGCGATGGCTTCTGAACACAGCAGTTCAGGACCCGCACTTCATGATATGACTCCTGTAACAATCAGTTCAGGACTCGTGCCAAACCCTCCTCCTTCAACACCATTTGTACCACCTTTGAGATCTGACTGGGATTTGTTGTTTCAACCAATGTTTGATGAGTCACTTCTGAAAATCCCCACCGTATGTTGATTTACAAGCAATGAAGTCATTGCTCTTATTCCTGAAGTGTTGCACACCGGAAAACATGCTTGTATTAACATTGGCTCACCTTTCCTCAACTACTGGTCTGATCAAGATGTACCATCACCATAGTACTTCTATACACACACAAGAAACTTAAAACTCTATCATTTCTCATAAATGTTGAAGAAGATGCTAATTCATGATATTGATAGTCGCACTATTATGGGTAATGATCCGTAATTTGGTATACCAATTCTGAAGTTGCTTCTGATCATATCTCATCATTGGATGTTATTCATACAATTGTGCCCCGTCACCAAGTTTCTGAAACAACTATAGTCAAATGACTAAGGATCAACCACTGAGAAATATATTCGGTGATCTCGACATAACCGGTTTCCACACGACTTACAACTCCGGAACAAGCCTTATTCTGCTTACTATGATGCCTTTCTCACATCAGTTCGAACCGAAGAACTATTAAAAGATGCTTTAACTTTTATGCATGTTGAATAAACGCTAGGCAAGAGGCACTTCTATGAATTTGAAGTTTTTCCTTGAAGTTTGGGAACTTGTTCCTCTCGTGATAAAGCCTTGTCATCTCTCTTAAGTGGATCTTAAGGTTAAAGCTTGATGAGTTTAGGAGGTATTCTGAGAAAAATAAGGCTCGGTTGGCTCGCTCGTTCGGCGGTTATCGTCAAGAAGAGGGGATCGATTTTGAAGATCGTCCTTCGCTTGGGTACAAGATTAGAGGCTCTATTACGAATTTTATCTAGCGTTTTTGCTGCTCATATGAACATGGCCGTCTATCAAATGGATGTGAAGACTGCGTTTCTGAATGGTAATTTGCGGGAAGAGGTTTATGTTAGCCAACCAGACGGATTTGTGGATCCAAACAAACCCCTAACTAATATAAAAAGCTTAAGAAGAATCTCTTATGGGTTGAAACAGCTCCACGAGCGTGGTATGATATGTTGTCTTCATTCCTGATATCCAATGACTTCTCAAAAGGCTTAGTGGATCCTACTCTGTTCATCCGTAGAGAAGGCAAGGAACTACTACTGGTACAAATATATGTCGATGACATTATCTTTGCTGCATCTACTCCTGAACTTTGTGATCTATTCGCTAAAATCATGTGTTCAAAATCAAAGATGTTCGATGATGGGTAATCTGTCATTTTTCTTTAGGACTACAGATTTCTCAAAAGTTTCCAGAGGCATCTTCATAAACCAATCTAAATATGCTCTTGAATCAACTAAAGAAATATGGCTTTGAATCTTATGTTGAACCCAGTGGATACTTCCCTTGGTGGAGAAAATCCAAATGGATGAGGATAAAGAAGGGGAATGCTGTAGATCCGTCCACTATCGTGGTCTGTTGGCACCCCTCCTTTATTTTACAGCCAGTAGGAACCTGACCTACAATTTGCTTATGCATGTGTGGTCCCGGTATCAGGCTCGGACTATCGAAAAGCACTTATAAATGCGGTAAAAAAGGATCTTTCGATATCTAAATAGGATCTGTACACGGGGGACTTTGGTATCCGAAAGGGATTCTTCCATTTGCACTAACAGCATTGCAGATGCGGATCATGCTGTGTTGTCAAGATACACGCCGTTGCACATCTGGTTGTATACAACTTTTTGGGTGATAAAGTTAGTGTGTTGGTCAGTCTAAAAATGGCAGAGATAAGGCGGTGCGATATCCAGTACGGAAGCTGATTTATTTCTTTGTCCGGTTGTTGTTTGCTCAGGTCCTTTGGATGTGATCACAACTTAACCGACTATTGGCTTTGGATTTAATAAAAATTCCTATGTACTGTGATAACAAAAAAGCGCTATTGCCTTATGTTCTAACAACGTTCAACATTCCAGATCCATAGCATAGAGACATTGATGTCACTTAATCAAGGAAGCAGGTTGGACAATGGTGTGATCGAACTTTACTTATCACAATACGATAGTATCAATTTGGCGGACATCTTCACTAAAGTTCTTGGCCGAGAGAAGAATTGAATTTTTAATCAACAAGCTGGTATGCGAAGTTTTACGCCGGAGACTCTGAAAAAGTTGGCAGATGACGTTGACGAATTGTTGGTGGGTACCTATTCGAATATCCTTTGTATCATTATGTATATAATATAACTCAGAAAAACCAAAAATGTTTCTTTTTGATATAAATTTTCAAAAACAAATTACAAATTTAAAAAATTTGAGGGAAAAATACAAAAGAAGTTTTCAAATGGCATGTATTCTTGAAAATCGATAACATTTACGGTCTTAGAAATGTCATTCAAACAATGATAGAGTCCTGCGTAAATGAAGTACACTCCCTCGAGTGAAAGTTTCTAATGTTTTCAAAACATGCCATATGGCTTGCTATTATTTCAGATAGTAACCCGTTTTTCACCCTGAGGAAAACATGTCGTCTAAAAGACAGTTGTTCCTAACAACGGGAATTTATTCTCGGGCATGGTCTACTTCTTATGACCATGCAAAGGTTTGTGATTACTTTGCATCACAACCCGTGCTTCCTATATTTCCATAAGTGTACGTTTTAGTGCATTTATGAGTATAAATAAGAGAAATCTTATTTATCATGATGTTTGTTGTTTTGTCACATATAAAATCATCTGAAAACATTTTTCATCATACATTTGTCTTCTTAAACAACGACTACAACTCTTTAAATAGAAAACGGGTCATTGTTTGAGGGGGAGAGAATGTCAAATCATCTCGTCATGATAACATGAGCTTTTAAAGGGAAAAAGTTTTTTAAAACAATACGAATATTTTCGGTGTGTAAGTTAATTTTATAAGTTTAGATTGCTTGTGCTTTATGGCTAAATTATGTCTATAGGTTGAGAGTTTTTAAAAACACCAGGACCTATGGTGTATGTGTTTAACTTGAATATATCTTATTAAAAACTTAATTAGCAAAATATAATAAGTTATGTAAACATGAGGGGCCAAAAGTGTTAAAAATAAAATTGTTTTATATCAAGCCCAAACCACCCCCATCCCTGCCACTGTTCATCACACACACACACACTCAAAACACACACACGCACACACACTCAACCGCACACTTCAATCCTTCTCATCAAGAATTACTCAAACTTAAGGTATTATTGTTACATTGTTTCTCACACTCCAATGAACAACATTTATACATTCGAATGGCATTTTAATAAGAAGTTTGATCTCGATAAACCCTAAAATCAAAATTAGGGTTCATCAAATCAAAGCTTAGTAAAATCCCAAATTAAATGAGGGGTTTTGATCAAGATGGAGTGTAGAACATCATGTTAAAACAGTTTTGTTGATTGTTGTGATTTAAATGTTTCTTTTGTTTGATCTAGTGCTCAAAAAATATGGGTTTATGATAATTAATGTATTAAAGTTATGGGTTTTGAGTGGGATTGCAATAACATGCTTAGTTGTTTCAGCTAGAATCATGTTTGAGCTCTATTGATATCATAACATATTAGTCTAGTTACATTTCTTGGTTTGATAGTTTCATGTTGCTCGTATAATGTCATATTCTCAATCAATGTGAACCTAACTGTTTTATATGTTTAAATGAGCTTGTGTTGATAATATCATATGGAAAAACCTTGCTTGAAAATTGGTTAAAAGTTGAAATCGATCAAACCAAATTTTAACATGAACCGAACCAGTTCAAGTTTCCCATGAACCGAACGAGTAAAATGGGCCGAATGAATATATTTTTGATGAAAAAATGAGTGGCTATAATTGGTTCATTGGGTCTATGACAAATGTTGGGTCTATATTGAACTTTTGGCTATGTTTGTATATGGTTTAAATAATATGTATGTTACAAATATGATAATTTAAGACATTTAATTTTTTTATGTAACCTTTATTTTGTGAGTAAGCTATTGAAATTTCCTATTAAAAAATGTTTTTATTCTTAATTTTTTTAAGATTTTCTTAAATAGCAAGTCTTAAATATACATTATAAAGTAGTAAAGATAAAATTTGGAATTAATCTTTTTGCACGTATCTAGTGCTGATTTAAAAGCCTTTTATGGTTAGATGGTGGAATGGAGTAGAGTGGCTTGCTCCATTTAATCATAATCGTATTCGTTGTATCTTTGGTCCCAGCAAACTTGTGGTTATTTAACAACAAAATCGCCATTTAAAAGAATTATGAGAATAAGACTTGATGACATGAATCTTTACAAGTTTATTGTTGAATGATGGCATGAAAGTATAAAGGTACTGGGAGGGTTTCGCATAGGAAGAAGTGAAGATAGTAAGGGTGTAATTTCTTCTTCTTTTCTAACAACCATTGAAACAATTGTCAAAATACACACAAACCTTGAGCACGCTGTTATCCAACACAACCATGTATATGTCCTAACTTACCCACCTCAGTTCAAACAGAACAAGCTGCGCTGCGTTTCATAGAAGCAAATAAATAAATAAGATCATATACAGACGATTTGTATTCATTGTTTGCCCCTAGTATTTGCTGGTGAGCATGAGTATCGGAAAGAGGTGGCGGTACTCCACCTTTTGGCGCTACATATCCGAGTATTAAAGTACATATTGTATATTTAGTGTAATCAGCCCATTGGCCGGAGCCCATAGTCTAGAAACTTCCTTTGAATCCTATATATAAGTTGGCTATTATCAATTATAATCAATCCAATCAATATCAATTTCTATTATCTCTCATGGTAATCAGAGCCTAATATTAATCTTCCCGTAATCTTCTCATTTTTTTCTCTCATAACACGCTCCTCAACTCTCCCTCCCATCTAAAAAAAAAAGTTGATGTTCATCGGCGGCACTATTCATCGGCGAGTACTGTTCATCGGTGAGTACTGTTCATCGACGGGTGTAACAACCGTGACTTGAGCAGGTTAGTCAAACCTTTAGTGTTGACTTATATGTCTGTTGCAATGTACGGTTTATGTGATTTTATATGTTATGTGTGCTATTATGTGTTTATGAGGTATTGGTAATCCATTTATTGAGTGTGATCATCTCAATAAGATTGGAATAATGGTGAAAAATTTATGATTTCCTTTCGTTCACTTTTAAGTGAAAAGGAAATAATTATCGTGAATTTAGTGTTTTGTCTTAAATGTGTAAGTATTTATACGTATACGTATTTTTGTGTTAGTAATTTAAGATAAGTTTAGGTTTTAAAGGTTAAGTTAAGAGAAATAAGTTTGTTAAAATATAAGAGTTTCTGGTAAACTTTCTATTTTTAGAAAGTGAAATTTGAAATGAAAAATTATTTTTAGAAAGTTATTTTCAAGCAAAATGGTTTAACAAAATTAGTTCAGGTTTTTATAAAACAAAAGTATAAAGATAATTAAGTAAATAAAAGAAAAAAGTTTTTTTTTTTTTTTTGGCATGAATAGTAAAATCCGGATTTTGGAAAATAAAAAGGAAAAAAAAAGAATTAAAATACTAATCCTAATCTAATAACTAGTTAGAGTTAGTTTAGGATTCTACCTAGATGCCTATATATACAAGATTAAAATCCCTAACCCTCCCCATTTACCTAGTCGACCGGCCATAAGGATAGAGAAAAGAGAAGACGAAATTTTTTGGGTTTCGCTTTAAGGTACGATTCGATTTGTTAATTCTAGTTCGTTTATTTTTCTAGTAACTTAGTTATGATGGATTAGGGTTCATGTAAAATCTGTAAATTTAGGTTTTTAATCTTTTAAAATCGTTTTTTATATCATTAATGAAGTTAATCATGTGCAATTAGGGTTTTATGATTAGTAAATATGGCAGTTTTGAAGGGTCAACTTGCGAGGGTCATAACTTGATCATACGAAAAGCTTTTGTAGGATCCCTAGATCATTCCATGGAATAAGCACAAGATCAATGGCACAAAAGATTTAAACAATGAAGAACTTTTGACAATGATTTATCACAATGTATTTATAACTCGACAATGAGATACGACAACTCTATACCAAATAATCTCTTACTTCACGGTAGCTCTCAAAAAGAATTGAACGCACAAGCGAGGCGGAGGATTAGGAATAGCGCAGAGTCTTATTTTCTCCTTTCGGGTCATATCCTTATGAACAACCCTCCTTACACCTCACTTTATAGCTTGACTCTTAACTTTCAAGGTGAGGTCGACATGTCTCGTAAGAGACACAAATGTGGCAAGTTTTAAATCTTGTTCGATTTGGGAACCAACGAAGGTATCTCTAACCAGAAGAGAAGCGAGAGCATGCGAGCGCAGCTCCGTCAAAAAAAATTGAGAATATATATTTTGGTATTTTTACCTATTTGGCGAATTTAGTTTCTTTTTATGGAAAATTTTTTATATTTTGGTTTTTTCTTTTGTTTTTATATGATAATTATACTAGTAAAAGAAAATGAAAAATATTTTTGTACTTTTTATGTTTTTATAAAGAAAATATTCACAGCTTTAAACACAAATTTCAATACGTAGCGATAATCTTTTTCACTGCCTCCCCGGCAGCGGCGCCGAAATTTGACATTCGTGTAAAGTAGACTCCTTTTTAATGTAAAAATAAATATAAGCATATATGGGGATCAAATCCGCGAGCAAAGAACCGAACAGTAATAGGGAGTCTCCTGGTCATTAAGTCCCAAACGAGCTTGAATTGGGACATCGCAAGACGAAACACACATCGATGTTGAATATAAACAAGGAAGATTGGGTACGACACTAATAACTTATGCACAAGAAGAAGCAAGGAAAATAAACTAAGCAGCCCACAAAATATATTAAACACACTAGGAAATGTAAAAACACTTAAAACGGGTATACTAAGACACAATAAGCTCAAATACGCTTATACAAATTAAATAAGCTAAATAAACTCTAAATAAGCAATTTCCAAAAGCATTTGAAGCTAATAAGCAAGAAAAACTCCAGCAGTACTAACAACAAAGTTACTAACAGTTTTAACTACCAGATACTAACTTGAGTTATACGCTGCTAGCTTTAAGTTAGTACTGGTTTGCTTATTTAGTACTGATAGTTCATAAGCAAGAAATAAGCAAATAGCTAAAAAAACAATATTTAGCTACCCCTTAAGCATTTCAGGCAGAAGAATGAGCAACTATAATGAACTGAAAAAAGGAGAATAAGCTAAAAAACTACAATTCAGATCAACTATTGAAAATCCTTTGAATAAGGAAAATATAGCTTAAATTATGAGCTAACTCCTAAAGACAGTTAAAGAAATGTGTTTAATCAACTCTACAAAGCTAAGGAAATCTTAATAAAACAGAAAATAAGTTGATAAGCTAAAATAACCACCAGTACTATAGGTACTAACTTAGAGTTAGTACATGTAGCTTTAAGTTAATACTGGATAGGATTAAAAAACCTCAAAAAATGACTAGCCAGAACTAACTATGGGTTAGTACTGTTTAGTTCAAAATAACACCTTAAAGTTTTCACAAATCAAATTTCTTTTTATATTAATCTGATTTGTTCTTAAATTATTAAAAACAGATTGTTAATAACAAAATAGAACACTTAAAAACAGTTTTTAGTACAAGAATAAGCACTAAATAAGCGTTCTAAACATAAATAAGACAACAAGAAAAAGAGAAACTACAACACCTTCTCAAAACAGGGCTATGAACCAAGAATCTACAAGCCTCTATCTTGCAATAAAACAAGCTAGTGTGTCCCGTAAGCCAACCAGAACTGGCTATCATCCATAAAATAAGCAGTGGTGTATTTGAGAGTGAATTTCCTCTTAACTACTTAACTTTTAAATATTTACTTAATTAAAGCAGCTTTAAACAACAGTGTTGATAGCTTTGTTGAATACAAAACAACACAAGAAAGAAACATAACACTTGAAAATTGTAAATTGATTTAAAAACTTCAAAGTTGCATTAAAACATGAAAGTGTTACAAAGCCTGAAAGTAAAAGCTATAAATGAGTTTTAAAAGAACTGAAAATAAGCTAAGTTATATTAAAAATTAAAAAACTAATAGTTGACCTCAAAGGCTACAAAAGGCTCTATATATTGCCGAGAGTCTTCTCTCTGTGGACTTCTTTCTCTTTGTGACTTCTCTGTGTTTCTTTGTAAGACAAAAACCAAGTGTGGCTTGTTGTTGAGGGTGATTCTATCAACAAATCCCAGCCTTCAATTATCTTTTTTGCTTCTTTGGAGTCAATCTCGGAATCTCGCCAAATAAACGGAAATACTTTTGAATGGTGAGAGGATTGCCAACATGGCAACTTTACAGCTGGGGTTGATAAAGGAGTGGTTTAAATATATTTCTAGGGTGTTGAGTGGTTTTGCAGGTAGAAAGTATGGGACGACATCCAAGTGTACCTGGTTTTTTTGTTGGGAGCGTGGAAAGAAGGCTTTTGGGTCAGTAGGACAGTTTTGTTCCCTCAAGTTAATATAACTTGAATGCAATCTTTCCCGGTTTGCAATTTGACACCTTGTCTTTTTCTTTGTAATACAACTTGAGGTCATGGGCAGTTTTTAGTCCCTCAAGTAGTATTTTCTTTAGTGGCTACTTTGGACTGACTTTGTCTTTGGATTGACTTTGTCATTTCCCATCCGTGCTTAGTTTGGTCGTTTTTTGGCTTTCTTTTTGAATATCCTTACCTATATTCACCAATTCAAATGCAAAACATACAAATACAAATGTATTTTGTGTACGTTTTTTAGTCTTTTAAGTCCGTTTCCAATTGAAAATGGTATGTGTAAATTAAACACATTAAAACCAATACTACAGAGAAGCCATTGAGCAAAATTTTAAAGTAACACCAAGTTTTTAAACACTTTTTCCTATGAATGGGGAAAGGGGGGTCCAAAATTTTATTTTTATTGTTACTGATGTTAAATTGGTCAAAGACTTGCATACTACCAAGATGGATCAGCTGATGCTTACCTACAACAACATAAAGACATGCAAAAGAAGTTCTATTAATGCAGAACGAACCCGACCCTCTTACTATTAGTTGCATCTCACCATTAACTCAGCCAGCTTCAATCTCATCTACAACACATCACCACCGAACTCTCTACCACAACATCATGTTTCAACATATCCAGTCTTCACAGTTTTTTGTTACAACCTTATCAACTCACACATCCACAACCATGTCAATCTAATACCATCTTCACTCACTTATCCATAAAAGAATACCAAAACCTTAGTTTCACCACAAACGTTTATTCTCCACAAATTCATCCTTCCACCATTGAATATGCTCCACAACTTACCAACATCAACAATCTGAATTATTCCAACCAGACTCTTGGTCCTAATTGTATTCTCATGTGTACCAGAAAGTAGGGATGATCCATATTGATGGAACAATCACATGGATGTCATTCTTAACTGCTGTATCACACCCCGGTATCCTACTAACCAACTAGTCAGCTAAGACTTCGTCAAAACCCTCGTCAACAAGCAACCATCTATGAAGGAAAAGTAAATGTGCAACCTATTAAGGGGAGACAAACTAATTATGCTGCTGGAATAACTAGAAAATACATACCTGGAGCAAGTGGAAGCAACACAGGAAACAACGAACAGTTCACTGTTACGACTAATTGCAAAGGGAGGGTCATATTTCAAAGCAAGTGTACTAAGCCCAAGAAAAAAAGGTGATGAAACGTGTTCAATGATAAAGTGTTACTAGGTTCTAGCTCACAAGTGTCAAGTTTTAGACAGATGAAGAAATAGCATTTTATGCAGATCCAGACTTCCTGACACTCTAAACTTCAGACTGTCATTACCCACATATGAATGCTTAACAAGCCGATGATCTGAATGCCCAATGACTCTGATTGTGATAACTTAACTCGCCAAGGATTGCTCTCATGGCATAATCTTTTCCAATGAATGGCTCCAGATGCACTCATGAGTACACAATCGGATAAGCGACCTAGTATTTTAGTCAATCCAAAGGTTGAGCAGATAATGACTCCTTCTAAAACAGTCTATTGAGTGAATCAACAGAAACGAAATAACCAGTATAGCAATATCATTCCTTATTCTCAGTATCTGAGTGAAACACAACAGGAAACTGTCCAGAATTCTAACTCTTCTGCTCAACAAGATGTCCTGATATTATCTATGTTTGAACAATTAAATACCCAAGTGATGAACTACACACATGTATAACTCGATGGACATATAAATGCCAATAAAGCTTGACTACCTGTCTGACAGATATAAAGGAAGAGGTTACAGATTTGAAAGAAAGGCAAAATGTTGAAAACAGTTTTTCAGGATCAAATGAACAGTATGCCGAGATTGAACGTCTTAAGCAAACTCTTTCTGAACAAGTGCAAGAAAAGGATTCTTTAATTAAAATAGTTTTGAACTCAAAAATGTTTAAAAATGGTAGAAAACAGAATATTGATAGAGAAAATGCTTTAAAAAAAGAAAATAAAGCAACTTGATAATATCATTTTCAAAAGAGGTCAATCTGCGCAAACTGTTCATCTGATGACTAAATCCAAAATTTGTTATGATCATTCCACGAAACAAGCTATCGGTTTTGAAAAACCTTTCTATCTGAAGAAAGTTCGGGAGTCAAAGCCAAAACTGTATGACGGGAATGTCATTCTTAAAATGGATGCTATTGTGATTCCTGATTCTGATGAGACATTAATGATTTGTGAAGAGAGTCGTTCAAAAATGCTTTTGAAAGAACAAGATCCAATGGTTGTAAAACATAAAGTGAACACTAAACCCATTAATTATGCTATTCTTAATAACGATTACAACAAACGATTTGTTCGACAATCTGATTTATATAGTAATACTGCCTATTGGTAAAGCGGACTTCGGTCACACCTTTAGACCCATCTCCTTCTTCCACAACCAACAAAGTTGAGGTTCCAAAAGAACTTCCTAAAGTGAGTATGGTGAATACTAGCTTGAAAGAGCTTAAACGCCATCTTATTGGCTTTGATCAGGTTGTTAACTAAAAAACCACTGCCACAGCTATCACTGAGGGCACGTGGGGGTTTGAACATACAAAGGCTTGTTTTCGAGATGAAATTATTCCGTTTATAAAAGGATTAAAAGATATCTTCAATAACTTCAATCAATACTGGTTGATGAGATTGCCGATGTTCCCAAATGTCTTCTTAATCAATGGAACAGGCCGTTGAACCACATTCGCTTGGATTCCAACTTTCGAAGTTAAAATGAATCAAGTTTAGAGTGAAAAATGAACGACTCTTGCACAAGCCATTTATCAGATTATGTACAAACTGTTATGAATTTGTCTGTGCATGATGGTTATTTAAACTGTGAGATGAATGTCAAAAGTGCTCGAACTCAAGACTGAGCTCTCAACAAAAAGATTTTGGTTGATAAAGAAACTTACGATTAAACTTTGTAAAGTTTTACAAACTCTGAAAACATTGCATCACTTGGAAGCTGAATTCTCAACTTTAATCAAAAATTTTATCAACAGAAAAAAACAGTGTTTTTAGATCAAATGCTCAAAGTCTTACTCAGTGTGTTAGAATTAAGTAAAATGAGAGCTCATCGCAAGAGAAAGAACACAGTCATTAGTCAATTGAAGAGCAAATAAGTCGTAAGAGAAATGTAGAGGATAGTAAAGTCAAAATGGACATGGATGAAATTGCACTCTTGAACATAGAATTGGAACATAGAGTGCCAAAAACTTGTTGCTAAGAATAGCATTTGAAACAGACTTATAGCAACCTTTTATGACTCGATTTAAAACAAAACGTGTTTCAATCCAAAAGACAATGTGATGCGTTACTCAAACAAGATCAAGGAAACTTAAAGGAAAAGCGTAAATAAGAGGCTTATACAGACCCACTTATGTTGATAACCAAAAGTGTCTAAGATAATGTGTAACCAATCACGCCCAAATTGTTAATAAAAGGACTGCTCACATCCTCCTACACTTAAGCACACTCAGGAAGAAGCTTCGTCCTTATGGAATATTAGTCGAACATGTAAAGAAGCGAATTAACCTCAAGATTCACTTAGAGTCAAACCTTTAGGATACCAAAGTCATTCCACGCAATTGCTTTCAAACATAAGTAGACATTGCTTTCCCTAGCACAACAATTTAATCCTCATTAGGTTGCGGTCCACACCAAGGAAAAAGACAAGAAAGTAGGAATTGCCGAATCTCTCACTCCACAGACAACACAAAAACCAGACTCGACCTCAACATAGTTTCTAACAAACATGGGGTTTTGGGGTTGCATTCTACATAGTAAAGACTTACTGCCTAGTGCTACGGATTCACAGCCTTCAGGCATAGACACCATGAATGATAAGAATCTGCAAACACCAAGTAAAATTCGAAAATAAAGTAAAGCTCACTCTAGGAATGATAAATCAAGTTGAATAAAAGGAATGGTACTGTTAAAAGTTAATGGATCATGCGTCAGTGCAGGAATTCCAAGAAACAATAATTAAGATTATGTCTGTATTATCGGTGATGATTGCATGTTTACTGATAAATTTGTGTGTTTTCTAATTTCTTTGAATGATGTGAAATTTGTGCTAAACCAAAGAAGAGAAAATCTAAGAAAGAAGATTGAAACCAATAGATAAAGTGTTCACTAAGAAATGAATGTTGGTAGACCCAAACCAGTTCGCACCTTACACTATTGTTAATGAATGTGTGCCTTTAACTAGGATTAAATACACTACAACATGAAGTGCCTCCTAGGAAACCAATAGTCTAAGCAATCTGAAATCACCCAAACCTATGGTAATTTGTATACCAAGGAAACCTAGGAAGACTAAGAATACTAGAGTTCCGTAAGCATAACTAAGTATAGAAACCAAACTCTGCTAACAAACAGAACCCAGGTAAATCCTGGTCCACAAAAGCCAATGTTCCATCTACTTCTCTTATTGAATGTAGTTGTTCCAAATCGTCCTCTGGTATTTTGGACTCCTTGCTCAAAGCACATGAACGGAGATCGATCCTCAAGCACACAATTTCATCAGTAAATTCTTGGGGTACATGTTAAATTCTGAAATGAAATCAAGTTGCAAAGATAATGGGTTAGGAGACTAATCAGATTGGAATGTTACTATTTCAAGGGTTTATTACGTTTCGAAGCCTTGGGCATAATATATTTTTTATGGACATATTTGATTCCCATCTCGAATGGCCTTTCGTCAACATCACACGCTCATTTTCGCAACTCGAAGTGTTGATTATTGACGGCGGATCTCGAGGGATAATCATTAGTAACAACACTCCTCATCACTTGGAATATGATGGCGTGCCTCTTCCATTTGTCTATTGTCAAAGGCTTCAAAAACAAAGTTCCTTTGGGTTATGGCATCATCGTCTATCTCACTTAAACTTTGGTGCTATTAATCATCTTGCAAGACATGGACTTGTCCGAGGTCTCCCTAAGCTCAAGTTTGAAAATGATCATTTATGTTCTGCATGTGCATTAGGCAAAAGTTCAAAGAAACCTCACAAACCCAAATCTGAGGACACCAATCAAGAAAAACTCTATCTGTTGCATATGATATTGTTTGGCCAATGCGTGTCATGATTGTCACTGTGAAAAATACATCCTCGTTAAATTGTCGACGACGTACTCTCGATTACATTGTAATATGTTTGCCTACTTAATAATCAAAAGATGAAGTTCCAGCTTTTATTATCAATTTTTTGAAGATGATACAAGTACGGCTTAAGGAAACCGTCCGTCGCATCAGAACAGATAATGGAACTGAGTTTGTTAATCAGACATTGCATGAATATTATGAGAAGGTTGGCATCTCTCATGAAACATCAGTTGCCCGCTCTCCACAGCAAAACGGTGTTGTTGAAAAGATGAAATACGTAACAAAATAGAAGAAGCCGCACTATTAATTTAATGCCAAAAGCCCCTTTATTTTCTATGGGCCGAAGCGGTTACCACAGCCTATTATACCCAAAATCATTCCATGATACGTCGTCGTCATGGTAAAACACCATACGAGCTTTTACACGACAAACCTCCTGATCTATCGTATCTTCATGTGTTTGGTGCACTCTGCTACCCAACGAATGATAGCGAGAATTTGGGCAAGTTACAACCAAAGGCTGACATTGGTATTTTCATTGCTAGCACCCACGAAGAAAGCATTTGATTTTCCAACAGACTACCAGACGATAAATTGAAACCATTCAGTGACTTTGATGAGCTAACCGCGATGGCTTCTGAACACAGCAGTTCAGGACCCGCACGTCATGATATGACTCCTGTAACAATCAGTTCAGGACTCGTGCCAAACCCTCCTCCTTCAACACATTAGTAAACGACCTACAAGATCTGAATGGGATTTGTTGTTTCAACCAATGTTTGATGAGTCACTTAATCCCCCACCTTATGTTGATTTACAAGCACCATAAGGTCACATGCTCATATTCCTGAAGTATTTGCACCTGAACATGCTGTATTAACTGGCTCACCTTCCTCAACTACAGTTGATCAAGATGCACCATCACCAAGTAACTCTCATACAACACAAGAAACAACAAGACTCCTATCCTTTCTGCAATTGTTGAAGAAAGATAAATCATGAATTGACTTCCACACATATAGGTAATGATTCGTACTTTGGTATCCCAATTCCAGAAGTTGCTTCATGACAAAACTCCTCATCATCGAAAGTTTATTCAATAACAATAAGTGCCTCCCGATCACCAAGTATCTAAACACAATAGCAAATGGACTAAGGATCATCCACTTAATAATATAATCGATAATCTCGACAGACCAGTTTCCACATTACTACAACTCTATGAACAAGCCTTATTCTGCTACTATGATGCCTTTCTCACATCAGTTAACTTAAAGTGTGCAAGTAATACCTAAGAACTACAAAGACCATTAACTCAACATGTTGGATTGAAGCTAGCAAGAAGAAACTTATGAATTAGAACATCTTGATGTTGGGAACGTTGTTTCCTCTCCTGATAAAGCATTTGTCAATCAACTCTCAAGTTGATCTATAGAGGTAAGCTTATGAGTTAGGAAGGGTATTCTGAAAATAATGGCTCGTTGGATCGCATCGTTGGATTAATCGTCAAGAAGAGGGAATCGATTTTGAAGAGTCATTCGCTCTGGTTGCAAGACTAGAGGCTATACGAATTTTTCTGGCGTTTGCTGCTCATATGAACATGGTCGTCTATCAAATGGGTTTATGTTAGCCAACCGGACGGATTTGTGGATCCAGACAAACCTAACTACGTGTACAAGCTTAAGAAAGCTCTTTATGGGTTGAAACAAGCTCCACGCGCGTGGTATGATATGTTGTCTTCATTCCTAATATCCAATGACTTCTCAAAAGGCTCAGTGGATCCTACTCTGTTCATCCGTAGAGAAGGCAAAGAGCTTCTACTGGTACAAATCTATATAGATGATATTATCTTTGCTGCATCTACTCCTGAACTTTGTGATCTATTCGCTAAATGTCGATGATGGGTAAAATCTCATTTTTCTTAGGACTACAGATTTCTCAAAGTCCCAGAGGCATCTTTATAAACCAATCTAAATATGCTCTTGAATCACTAAAGAAATATGGCTTTGAATCTTGTGACCCAGTGGATACTCCCATGGTGGAGATCCGTCACACTATCGTGGTATGATTGGCACCCTCCTTTATCTTACAGCCAGTACACCTGACCTACAATTTGCTATATGCATGTATGCCCGGTATCAGGCTCGGCCTACTGAAAAGCACTTAAATGCGTTAAAAAGGATCTTTTGGTATCTAAAAGGAACCGTACATCGGGGTCTTTGGTATCCAAAGGATTCTTCCATTGCACTAATAGCATTTGCAGATGCGGATCATGCTGGTTGTCAAAATACACGCCGTAGCACATCTGGTAGTATACAACTTTTGGGTGATAGACTTGTGAGCTGGTCGTCTAAAAGGCAAAAAAGCGATGCGATATCCAGTACGAAAGCTGAATATATTACTTTGTCCGGTTGTTGTGCTCAAGTCCTTTGGATGAGATCACAACTTACCGACTATGGCTTTGGATTCAATAAAATTCCAATGTACTGTGATAACAAGAGCGCTATTGCCTTATGCTGCAACAACGTTCAACATTCCAGATCCAAGCATATAGACATCAGATTTCACTTCATCAAAGAGCATGTTGAAAATGGTGTGATCGAACTTTACTTTGTCAATACGGAGTATCAATTGGCGGACATCTTCACTAAAGCGCTTGGCATAGAAAGAATTGAATTTCTAATCAACAAGCTGGGTATGCGAAGTTTTAAGCCGGAGACTCTGAAAAAGTTGGCAGATGACGTTGATGAATAGTGGTGGTACCTATTCAAATATCCTTTGTATCATATGTACATAATATAACTCAGAAAAACCAAAAAAAAATTATATAAATTTTATAAAAACAAAAGATAAAAATATAAAATCAGAAAAGCCAAAAAGATTTTCATTTTATAAAACCTTTATAAAAACAAAAATACAAAATTAAAAAATGAGAAAAATACAAAAAGCAGTTTTCAAATGGCATGTCTTCTGAAAATCGATAACATTTACGGTCTTAGAAAGTCATATCAACATGAAAACAAGCCTGTAAATGAAGTTCGAGCAGAAGTTTCAAATGTTTTCAAAACATGCCATATGGCTTGCTATTATTTCAGATAGTAACCCGTTTTTCTCCCTAAGGAAAACATGTCGTCAAAAAGACAGTTGTTCCTAACAACGGGAATTTATTCTCGGGCATGGTCTACTTTATGACCATGCAAAGGCTTGTGATTACTTTGTATCACAACCCGTGCTTCATACTTATACATAAGTGTACGTTTCAGTGCATCTATGTGTATAAATAAGAGAAATCTTATTTACAATGGTGTTTGTTGTTTTTTTTATTCAAAAATAAAATCATTCCATCATCTGAAAATATTTTTTCATGTAACATTTGACTTCTCAAACAACGACTACAGCTCTTTCAATAGAAAATAGGTCATTGTTTGAGGGGGAGAGAATGTTAAATTTCTTTGTCATGTTAAAATGAGCTGTTAAAGGAACAAGGTTTTAACAAAATCGTGTCCTATCCCTGATCCAAAAGTTACTTTATTAGCTGCGAGTGCCTTATGTGTTATTTGCTTATGCCTTTAGGGTGTAGTTTGCTAAATTATGTCTATAGGTATGAGAGTATAAAATATTAAGGACCATATGTGCTACTACGTATTTGTTTAACTTGAATATACCTTATAAAACCTAATTTGCAAAATTAATAAGTCATGTTAACATGAGGGGCCAAATGTGTCAAAATTAAAAATTGGTTAATAACATACCCACCCCCCACCCGTTCTTGTCACTATTCATCACACACACCCACTTAAAACACACACACGCACACACACTCAACCGCAACCTTCAATCCTTCTCCTCAAGATCATTTCAAGATTAAGGTATTCCTTTTAAAGTGCTTCTCACACTCCAATGATCACACAAATTATGGTTCAATGAGGATTTGATTTCGATAAACCCTAAAAATAAAAATTAAGTTGATTCATCAAATCGAACCCTTGTAAAATCTTAAATTGAGTGAGGGGTTTTGCTCAGGATTGAGTGTAGAACATTATGTAAAAATAGTTTTGTCATTTGTGTTGTTTTCAATGTGTCTTGATTGATGTGTGTTCGAAAAATTTAGGTTTATGATAAAACTTGTAGAAAATTATGTGTATTAAGTGGGATTGCAATGTTATGATTTAGTTGTTTGTGCTATAATCTAGGTTATGCTCTATTGTTCATTTAATTGGTTGTTTACTCGTGTGTTTAAATGATATTGTCGAGTGTGGCTCGTTCGATGGTATAATCCTATTCAAACTACCCTGTTAAAGGCCAAATTTGATCTACGCATCTTATTGTTCAAAGGGTGTCTAACATGAATCAAAGTTTGCATAGTTGTGATAATTATAAACCTTAAAAAGGACCGAACGAGCTACTAATTAAGAAAACCGAACGAGTGTTAGATGTTTGAATCGAACGAGTGAAATCATGTAATGACCGAACAAGTTTATTAGAATGATGACCGAACGAGTGTAACACAAGCATGGATCGAACGAGTGAAAGACTAAGAGGACCGAACGAGTGAATGATTATGAGGACCGAACGAGTGAATGACTATGAGGATCGAACGAGTGAATGACTAAGAGGACCGAACGAGTGCATGACTATGTGGACCGATCGAGCATATTTTAATGAGAACCGAACGAGTGTCATTAAGCGTGGACCGAACGAGTGACACTTAGTGTGGACCGATCGAGCAAATTTTAATGAGAACCGAACGAGTGTCATTAAGCGTGGACCGAACGAGTGACACTTAGTGTGGACCGATCGAGCAAATTTTTATATGAACCAAACGAGTGATAGTCAATGCAAACCGATCGAGGTGTATTCTTTGTGGACCGAACGAGTGAAGATGTTTAACACTTAACCAATTTCGACTTAACACACTAAGATCAGAATTACTAACTAAGGTTAAATTAAACAAGTCTCTTAGTTTAAAATAGACATTAAAAGCTTGACAAAACCAAGGTTAACTACATTCAACTTAGTTGTTAGGATAGGTGCCTTTGTCTCATACGCTATTAGTCTATCTAAGATGATTGATCTTAAAAAGTGCTAAAAGTCATAAAGGTTCTCATGTATGAATGATTGTGTCACATTATAAACTGCACTCTTCTTTCTTAAACAGGACTCCATGGAAATCCTCAAATAGCGAGATCAGATTGCTTTGTATGATGCTTTATTTGCTCCTGTCAACTGACTAAGATTGTGTAAATGCAATCTCGATTTAAGCACAAGATTCACATCAAAGGAAGCAACTCTTCAAGTAGCCTATGATATGTTAAAACTCACTCCGTTCTACAAGTCATTCCAAGTTTTAGCTGATGTTCCAAAGATCTATATGCAAGAATTTTGGGCCTCTGCTTATGTTCATAACCGATCTGTCATATTCAAGATGAATAACAAAAAGCACATTCTCAATCTTGATCAATTCAGAGACCATGCTCAAATTTTGCCCCTAAAGTCGTAATAAAAAGTTTGAAGAACACCTCTTGAGAAGGAGATCTACATTTCTAGCCAGTCTTGGTCACATCTGGAGAACATAAGGAAGATCACTGACGATAATGTCAATAAACTGTCATCAACATGGAGATCATATGCTGTCTATCATCAAACAAATGTTCTCAGTGTAAACCATCCAACGACAGTCTTCGTCTTTCTCAAGCTCAAATCTTTGTCCAGGTAATGTACAATAAAAGAGGTTTATTAAGCAAAACTTCTGTGGGAGGGCTTCATTTACCAGATGAGAACAAAAATACGAAGAAATGTAAATACGAACGTACTAACCGTCGTTCACCAAGCCAGTCGTCAACATATGTCTAATGGAAAAGACCCTTCATTCCTGCGAAGAAAACAAGGTAAATTGGCATTATGCCAAGATGCCCAATTTTTCACAACAATCAATGTCCCTTCTCATGAATGAATGACACTCATTGACGGACTAACTTGGCCAAGTAGCATTAACCAACGAGGACATCCGCAACTCTGAATCATACAAAGAGTATTATGCTATTGCTTCAGGAACGATTCCTCCAAAGACGAAAGGAAGTAAGAAGAAAGCTGATACAGATACTACCACTAAGCAGAAGCCTCCCACAGTCCCCAAAGAACAGAAAGAAAAGAAGTCGGGAAAAGGAAAGCAGAAGGCTAAAGAGTTAGAGACTATCTCTGAGGCAGTGATGACAGAGGCTGAGCAACTCAAGATAATCACAAAGAGAAGCCGTAAAGAAACTCACAGCTCTCATGCCAGCGGGTCTGGTGCAGATGAAGGAACTGGTGTTACACCAGGGGTTCCCGATGCACCTGCTTATGACTCAGATGATGATATCTCCTGGAAATCAAGTGACGATGATCAAGATGATGATAAACTTGACGATGATGAGAAAGCTCAAGATGATGAAGATGAGGATAAAAATGACGATAATGAGACTACACAGGATGATGAAGATGATGATATACATGACGATGATGAGAACGCTCAAGATGATGATGATGAAGCACAGACTGAATCAGAAGATGATGGTGATGATTTCATCCATCCAAAGCTCACAACTCATGATGATGAAATAATACATGAAGAGGAAACTGATGAAGATGATACCTTCGATCCTATAGTTCATACACCCTCTCGTATTTCATCATCAGATGACGAAGACAGTGACAATGAAGTTGAAGGGATGGATGTTGAAGGAGCAAAGTCGGATGAAGATGCTACATATGTAGAGGACCAAGGAAATGAGGCGGTCGAAGATACCAATGCCAATCTTGAAGGAAGAGATGATGTAATGACAGATGTTATATTGCCCCAAGACACTCATGTGACCCTAACTCCGGTAAATCCTGATGGTCAACAACAGAGCTCTTCTGTATCATCTGGCTTCGTCTCCAACATGCTGAATCCAAATCAAGATACCGGTGTTGATGCTATATTTGGACAACATGCTGAAGCCACCTCTCTAATAGATACTCCTGTCACTGCCATTGCGGAGCCATCCTTCTCTGCACCAACCAATCGTCCTCCAACACCGAATCCTCTCTTCATTCAATTACAACAACCACCAATCCTGACACCGGCTACTACTCCAAGCTCCTCACTTCAAAATCTTCCTAACTTTGCTTCGTTGTTTGGTTTTGATTACAGACTAAAAGCGTTAGAAGACAACTTCTCGGAACTCAGACAAACAAATCAATATGCTGAAGCACTCTCCTCCATTCCTGGCATCGTTGACCATTATCTGGCAAATAAAATGCAGGAAGCAGTAGATGTTGCAGTCCAACTGAAGTATGACAGAATTCGAGAAGAGTCTCATACTGAAAATCAACAATTCCTTGATTCAATCGATGAAGGAATGAAGAAAGTAATCAAGGAACAAGTCAAGAAAGAAGTCTCAAAGATCACTCCAAAAATTGAGAAGTTAGTAAACGAACAACTCGAGTCTGAGGTTCTGGTACGATCATCAAAGGAAGCCAAGACGTCTCATGCTGTAGCTGCTAATCTTTCAGAACTAGAGCTGAAAAAGATCTTAATTGACAAGATGGAAGCTAACAATTCTATCAACAGGTCAGACATTCAAAGGCAGCTCTACAAGGCATTAGTCGATGCGTATGAAGCCGACAAAATTCTGCTAGATACTTATGGTGATACAGTCACAATAAAAAGACCTCGAGATGGAGCAGATGATGATCAAGAACCCTCCGCTGGAACAGACCGGGGGTCCAAAAGAAGAAGGTCAGGAAAAGAACCTGAATCTACCAGTGCTCCAAGAGAAACGACAACCACGACAGCAGGAAAGACTACTACAGGCTCTAAGACTCACAAGCAATCTGCTAGCCAATCTGCTCCGGTAGAGGAAACTATGCAATCTACAGATGTCTTTAAAGCACCTGCACACCAGGAGTTTGAAACAGGTGTCCATGATGAACAAGCGGAAGAAGAGGTCCATCATCTTCCTGACTGGTTTCAACAACCTAAACGACTACCTTCTCCTGATCATGCATGGAACAAGTCTGTACCTGCCGTTCATGAATCCGTCCAGCCTTGGCTAAGCAATCTGGCAAAAAGACAAGACCCTCGAGAGTCATTCGATGAGCTAACAGACACTACATTTGACTTCTCCGCTTTTGTGATGAACCGGCTAAATGTTAAAACACTAACACCTGAATTGCTAGCAGGTCCAACATTTGAGCTGATGAAAGGAACATGCAAGAGCTTGACTGAACTTGAATACTTTTGTGAAGAAGTCTACAAAGCCACAACAGAAAAGTTGGACTGGATCAACCCAGAAGGCCGCCAATATCCTCATGATCTGCGAAAGCCACTACCGTTGGTTCCAAATTCTCAAGGTCGTCATGTCATACCGTTTCATCACTTCATCAATAACGACCTTGAGTACCTACGTGGTGGTGAGTCAAGCCGGAAGTACTCTACTTCAGTTACGAAGACCAAGGCTGCAGATTACGGGCATATTAAATGGATAGAAGACTTAGTGCCCAACTCAATGTGGAGTCAAGTGATAGTCAACTACGACAAATTCGCACTCTGGGGAATCTCACATTGGGGCAAAAAGCGAAGACAATTCTATGCATTTGCGATCACAAGGGAATCAGCTCGTGACGTCTACTCAAAGAGAAGAATTATCGCTGTCACGAAGGTGGAAATAGTCGAATGGCAAAACTACAAGCATCTTGACTGGATCACTGTACGTAGGGATGACGACATTCTTTACAAGTTCAAAGAAGGCGATTTTCACAGACTTCGTATCCAAGACATTGAAGACATGCTACTTCTTCTCGTACAAGGAAAGTTGACAAATCTCAACGTTGAAGAACGTATTGCATTTAATGTCTCCTTAAGAATGTTCACAAGAAGTGTTGTCATCCAAAGGCGTGTGGAAGACCTTCAATTGGGTGTTGAAAGCTATCAAAAGAAACTCAACCTCACTTGAAAAAAAAAAAAAAAAAAGCCGACACGTACAGATCCAATTTGAGAAGAAAAGACGCTTACACACCATACTCCGATCCCAAAGGATTCATCTATGAGAACAAAGACAAGAAGAACAGATTGATGCGCATTGATGAACTACACAAGTTTAGCGATGGTACTCTCGATGATGTTCGGACTGCTCTGAATGATCGCCTCAAGGGAATCAGAATGAGTATCTTCTCAGACTTTTTGGAGCCAACAGTGACAAAGTGAAGGAAGAGCTATGATCAGGCAATTGGACAAAACATTAAAGACAAGGAGATCTTCCGGAGTTTGGAGATATTGTTGTGGAGCCATACGGGGGTGACTTACGGGCTACTTTCAAAGTACCATATGATTTATCAATGTGGTCTCATCTATAAGGTCCATCCTCGTAAATATTTTTTCTTGTGAATATGTTAATTACTAAGTAATTTATTAGTGACAAATATATATGTGCACGATGTACAAATTTTTTCAAAGAGTTCTTAGTAAATTCAAAAACTTTCAAATTAATTGTACTCGACACATCTTATAATCCCTCAAAGATGAGGGGAGCAATAATATGTCCAATTTGCTAGAATATATCAATTGTCCCCGAACTTTTAATCAATCGAAATCCAAAATATCAAGGGAATAACATTTTTTGGATAAGGAGAAAATGTGATAACCTGGACCTAATGTATATTGAAAGAAGTGATCAAATAAAATTGACTCAATGCACATCACGACCAGCATGTACTACGATTACGATGCACATTTAAGGGGGGAGCTTTTAGTGAATGAAAAACTCCCAAAGTGTAAATCTTTTGAAATTTAACTCAAACACTTTTATTAAATTTCAATGTTTTTGGAAGGATCGTGATGAAATACCCAAAAATGACCGACATGTTCTTAAATATATGAGTTATAAGGTGGTTACGCTTAGGTATACAAATCCCATGATCCAGCCAGAACCGAGGGATCTACCCAGGGATATCCACTAGTTACTGTAGAAGTCCTTAGGTATGATTAAAAAGGATAAAAAGTGAGATATGTAATAATAGCGACTGAGATGGAGCTAACACTGGAACAAACCCAACAAGGTTTTAGTTATGAAGTCTTGGTAAGCATTGAAGGGGTTGAGAATTGAAAAAGAAATGTTAAGGATAAAGGGTGAAAAGAAAGAAGCCCTCCATACACTTAGGCAGAAACCGGGTCAATACATATGCTGTCAGAAACATTTAGGTGTTGTCTGACATTGAAGACAGTCATGGACCCAGTGATGCTATGCACAAACCCCTCCCAGCTACTCAAATTCGGAAAGACTTTGTTTCAAAACTCACGGAGATACACTCATTTCAATTACATTCTCAACACCGAGTAGTTTGTATTGAAAAGGTGGCACTTCAGCTCCAGCCTCCCCGAAAAAAAAAAAAAAATTCAAACTTACAATTAAAAGTGCACAATTAAGTCTAGATGCCAAAAGAGATCATCCATTAATCTCATTTGACACTTGAAATAATTTATCTTGTTATTCACACAAGTGCATATCAAGTAATCCATTAGAGTCCTACGCAAGATCCTTGTGATTTTGCCAGAACATCCGAGTGATACTTAAGTATTCATAATGAAGTGATGGAAATCCTGCTTGAGCCAACATCAAACAAGCTCATGGTAGGTAACTGTGAGATTCTTTATGAATACAGACTGTGACAACTGGAAAGAAACGATGGGTGCGATAACTATAAGAATCAAACTTGTCCAGGAAATGGATCACCCCCCGCCCCGCTCGTTGTTAAATGAATTTGAAATGATTAACACTCTCGGTGTGTGTCACAAATAATAATTTTGCAAGGATACACCGATTGATTTTCAAAACTCAATTTTCCTATATCAATCGTTGATATAGTAACTCACTGGATTCACTCTTATCGTGTTGTCTAGCTTTGAGACTTTCGATAAAGAGAAACATGCTGATACGAAGAATCAAAAACTTCTTGTATAAAAGATTCAATACTACAGCGGAAATCCTGTCAGGTAAGATTCTTCTTAAATTTAATCTACCTAATCACAGGTCGATCCTCATGGATTTGAAGGTTACTCCAACCAAACCTGAGCCGAATGACAAATGCATAATCGCCCCCCGCTTTTATAGCTAACGTTTTATTGCAAGAAACTTAAAGAAGAGTGGTGAAAGTGTACCTGTTCCACTGTCTCACAAAGATCCATAGCCACATGCTCATACCCTACCGACAAATGAAAGCTCAAGTACATGTTTCAAGACTTCCGCTACTCTGATACTGCACGTCTTTCTCGAAGCGTCGAAGTGTTAAAGTTAAAGAACTTCAAGAAAGATGCAACAAAAAGCTTTCCAATCACAAATTAAGAATGGTAATGAGCATGTCGTCCGAGTCACAAGTCTACAATATGGCAAAGTTACAAGAGGGCTGTAAAGAGATTGTGCATGGGTTGATGAATCTCAAATGCTCAAGATCATAATGTCAAATACAAGTTCAAGAAACAAGCTCAATCCAGAAATCAAATGATCCAACAACATATCCAAAAGAGAAAGTCAAAATGATGAGCTACAAGACTAAAAACAAAGCATAGTATGCTAGGTTTAAGTTTTTGTAAAAATTGGAGTGACCTCCCTTAGGGGAGATTGTTGAAACTCAAAAGTAGTCGGTCAACTTCCAGTGTAACAGATCCCTTAGCTCGTAGTTAGTGTAATGATTAGATTAGTAATCTAGTCCGGTCCAAGACCCATGGGAGGCCCATCATAGCCCATGGCCGGCCATCATGTATGTATATAATCCCTCTCCTAGCCTTGGAGAGGGGTTGGTTGTTCCATTTGTAACATTTCATCATAATACACTTCATCCATTCCATCCATTCTCTCTCTAACATCACAACCCACATCTCACTCTTGTTCTTGGTTTGATCATAAGATTACATGTATCTACATAATGCATAAATCACTTGTACATTTGTATTATGCATTTTCTCTCTCCAAATTCTCATCAATCACTTTTTCAAATCCACCAATCAAAACATTAAGCATACAAGTAGGCATGCTAATTAGGCATAAGAATCATTTTTCTTATTAAATACTACTTTTTAAAAATACTACTCTCTCAAATACACTCATCTTTTATCCTTTTTCCATCCAACGCATCTTAGCAAACTGGCAATGGATCTAACGGCGTTGGTTTTTGTGTTGGGTCTGATGTGCTAGCAGCGTGGATTTTAGGTGCCACGCGGGATGGCGCCCTATGTGCATTACCATACCTAAGCCTCTAAATAGTTGAGTCGTAGGAAACTATAAAAATCAGGTTTTATATTTGAGTAAATAGTAAAGTGCTAGTCCCACAATTATAGATTCAACATACTACTCTGAAGTCTCCACATCCTCATTCTCACAAGAAGGATTAGTTCATCCATGTTTTTTCATTATACTTATATTAGTTCTTTCTGCATATAACCAAGGCAATCTTGTAATAAAGTTGTTTCACAGCCGCCTACAAGGTTACAAATGTAATTAAGTTGGGCTATTGGTCTGAAAATGCATCAAAGTTGTCACGTTTTTCTTTTGTTGGCTATGAATTTTTAAATTTTCTTTTGTGTGCAAATAATTTGCTAATCTTCCTATTGTAGCCATGAAACGGGGGTAATTTGACGTGGCACCTTATTAACCCACTTGTTCCCGTTTTCCTTTACAATTTTTCCGTTATACACTTTGAGGGGTACGTTTTGTCAAGAATCAAAGTACAAGGTATTGGCCTTCATATAACATCTAAAACACACACACGCGATCAAAAAACACAATCACCCAAAACCTGTTCTTTCCCAATTCTTCATTAACCCTAACTCAAACAATCAACAGTTCTCGAAATTTCATAATTGACAGATACTCCAAAAACCCTAATTTATATAATAAGGTATGTCTTAATTCATTACTTTTTATAATTTTTAATCGATTGTGGTTAGTTTTCCCTAATTTAATTTGTTGAAGAACCCTAATTTTTTTTCATTAATCAATCAGAATGATCCTTGGTACCAACCTGCATCAATTTGATGTTCATAATGATGGTTACTTTTCCCACTTACCGTTAACTTATGTTGACGGTGTGACGGTGTCATCCTTGAAATGGTTGTTCGAAGGATGCCTTATGAAGAGTTTGTTGTATATTTAGAAGAAAAGTGTGGCTGCTACTTTCAAGGTTTGTATTACCAAGTACCAAGCCAAGACTTAGAAAGGGGTTTAGTTAGGGTTAGTGACGATAGGTCGTTATCTTACATGTTTGATGTTGAAGAGACATTTGGTAGGCTTAATCTTTATCTTGATCACTTAGATATGGATCTTTTAGAGTATTTAAGTCAAGCTATTACATATGACATGGATGCTTGTGTTTCTAAGACAATAGGCCCTCCAAAAAAGAGGTATTGCAATGACTTTTCCTTGGATGAGATGGTTGATTGGGCTGAGATGGAGGTTGATGCAACAGATGGTGTTGAAGCTAGGACTAGTACTACAGAGGTTGATGCAACAGATGGTGTTGATGCAACAGACAAGGGAAAAGAGAAGGTTAGTCAAGATGCAACAGAGGTTGTTCAAACTAGGAGAAGTACTGTTGAAAATGACTCTGAGACTGAGTATGACAGTGACGATGATAGTGACTATCAATCAGTTGACTATCTTAGTCCTGGTGAAGAAGAATTGATTGAACTTAGAAATAGGATTAAAGCTAATAGAGAGGCAAATGCTAAAGTAAAAGATAACCTAGTTTCTGAAATGAATGAGCCAAATAATAAAAACAGTATGCCTGCGGATAATGTTAGGGGTAAGACTTTTGAGAAACATGATATTTACATGAATTAGCTTTTGAAAAGCCTTAACACTGCTGATATCATTGAAGATCCTTTCATTTCTGTTGAAAAACATGTGGAGAGGTATCAAATGTATGATGAAATAACACACTGGAGACTAAGGAAACCAAAGGTAAAAGCATATAAAGTTTAATGTTTGTTCCTAATATTCATTGAACAAATGATTTACATTAACACATAATTTATGTTTCCATTGCAGGTAGTGAAAGATGTAAGTGTTGCCTAGTTTTAAAGAGTTCTACCTACTATGCACAGGAATCTGTTTCTTCTTTATGGTAAGAAAGGAGTGGGTGAGAAGTTAGGGTGGTAGGCAAAGTTGGACAAAGACCATCCCCAGTTGTCTTGCTCACGTGAAAGGTAAACTAAAAAAGTAGACCACTGTAACCCTAGTGCTAGTAGGATGAACTTGCCTACAAGACCTTTGATATGTTATGCTAGATGGATGACTGATGAAAAAACTTTTCAATGCATATCCTTAGAAGATGAGCATACATGTGTTAGGAATTTCAACTTTTGATTCATGTCGACTATAGTGGAATACAAAGTATTTGGTGAAAAGATTAAGGCTAACCTAGATAGCTGATTTAGTGATGAAAAGGTATAAGTGTAAGGTCAGTCCTAAACAGTGTACAAATGCTAAGAAGTATGCAATGACATAGTATGAAAAGACAGTTGGTGAACATTATGCTATGTTGAGATCTTAATGGAAAACAATTTTAGATTCCAATCCTAGGTCCACTGTAAATTTGGGAGTGACTGGGAATCCTGATGGCAAAACTTACTTTAATAGGTTCTATGTGTGTTTTTCTGGCAGAGGGATGGAAGGCATGGTGTAGGAAAATAATTGCTTTAGAAGGTTGTTTTCTTAAAAGTCCTAATCAATGTGAAATACTTACTGCAATTGGAAGGGATGGGAATAACCACATTTACCCACTGGCTTAGGCAGTGGTAAATGTTGAAAACAAAGACAACTGGACTTGGTTTTTGGAGTTGCTGGAACAAGACTTGGGTAGCAGCAGAGGAAATGGACTAACTCTTATGTTTGATCAACATAAGGTAAGCAATTATATCTATTATAAACTTTCCCAACCAGTATATTTGTTCTAATAAAATTTCATTTGTATAGGGTCTTATTGAAGCTGTTAAATATGTCATGCCAAATGCTGAGCACATGCAATGTGCAAGGCATATTTATGAAAACTTTAAGAAACAATACCCTGGCATAAAGTTTAGGCAATTATTTTGGGCAGCATCTAAAGCCTCATACCCTAAACTTTTCAACAAGGTTATGGATAGGATAAAGAGTGCTAACCCAAATACACATAAATATCTTATGGATAAGAGTCCAAAAACTTGGTTCAGAGCCTTTTTTGAGTTGACAGAGGTTGTGAAGCAAAATAGAATGGGCTTTAAGAATGCTTTAATGTGTCATGTATGTTAGATATAAGCCACTATTAACTATGTTGGAAGCCATTAGAGTGATAGTGCTTGAAAGGATGAACAAAATGAAGGAAATTAGTAGGAAATGAAATCCTGGAGTATGTCCCAACATCAAAAAGAGATTGGAATGGCTGAAGGAACAACAAAATGTTGTAAGTTTTAAATAACTTGTTTAGATTGACACTAATAACCAATAATTGCAGGTTTTGACATGTAATACCTGCTGGTGGGAATCTTTTTGAGGTGAGATCAGGGAGTGAAGGATTCACAGTTGATGAAGGCAAGAGGACCTGTAGTTGCAGGATGTGGCAGTTATCAGGAATACCTTGTGTTCATGCCACAAAGGTAATCTTCTTGATAAATAGGGTACCTGAGAGTTATGTCCCAGCTTGGTTTGAAACAAACATGTATTTTGTGACTTATCACAACTATGTTAAACCATTCCCGGGTATGAATTTATGGCCTGATCAGAGCATGTACTCCATTATCTTGCCACCAAAACCTAGGAAAATGCCTGGTAGGCCAAGAAAGAAAAGAATCAGATATGTGGGTGAGGGTGGTAGTTCAACTAGAGTCTCTAAGGTAGGTGGTAAAGCAAATTGTTCAAACTGCAAAAAACCTGGACACAACAAAGCAAGTTGCACAGAACTTGTAGTTGAACAAACACCAAAACCCAAAAGAGTGGTAGGTAGGCCTAGAAATAAGCAATTAGTGGATGATTTAGAGGATGTTGATGTTGTTTAGTCTAGTAAGGGATGAAGGTGATGGTGGGTCTAGAGGAGGTGCTAGAGGGTCTAGAGGTAGATGGAGGTTGCATGTTTGGGTCAAGAAGAGTGCGGTACTAATAGTCAGCATGGTGGTGGCTAAGTGTTTCCAAGATTAGTATGTTTTGGGTCCAGATGAGGTTCTAGTGTATCTGGTGGTGCTAGTGGGTCAACAGGTAGAGGAGCTGGTGGGTCTGGTGGTGCTAGTAGGTCAAGAGGTAGAGGTGCTAGTGGGTCTGGTGGTGCTAGTGGGTCTGGTGGTGCTAGTGGGTCAAGAGGCAGAGGTGTTGATGGGTCTAAAAAGAAACATATGTCAACTGCTGGAACACAAAAAAGACAAGGTAAGAAGAAGGTTGGGACTTCTGGATTTGCTAAATGGTTTGGATTGCAAGATGAACCAGAGCAGACACAAGATGAACCACATCAGACTCATCATGAACCAGTGTAGACACAAGATGAAGACCAAGTAGAGCAGACACAAGAACAAGCTGAGATAGACTTGACTCAAGTGGAGCAAACCCAAGAACAAACTCAGGACCAAGTGCAACCACAAGAACAACCACAGCAAGCTGCATTGAGGATGCCAAGTGCAAGAATCCTCCAAAGAAAGTTAGGAAAACAAGGCAGTAGTCAAAACACTACCTTGAATGTGGAGTGATGTTTGAGCAGTTGACTATTAATATGCCCATTTTGTACATGTGAGGGCATATGTTGGTAAACATTAACTGTGTATGTTAGGTCTGTAATATTTGAACAAAAAAGCTGATAGCTAACAGTTTATGAATAACAGTTTATGAATGAACCATCAACAAAATAGCCCGTTTTGCACATCATAAGAGGGCACTAATTGATGGTCATTCATAAACATTTATGATCAATGAAATGTCCAGGCACTAGACTTTCTTTTGTTATTATCAATTGCAAAATCAAATAAATTTGTAGTATTAAAGGGTGGAAAATGTAAATAAATAAGGTGTAGGGATATATAATAAACTGTGTAAGTTGCTAACCTTTAAAGGGTTAAAGGGTGAAAATTGTCAAAAGTTAAAGTTTAGGGGCCAGGTATAACTTTGACTAAAAGAGCAAAACGGGAAAAAGTGGCTTAATAAGGTGCCACGTCAAATTACCCTCGTTCCATGGCTACAATACGAAGATTAGCAAAGTGGTGGCACACAAAATAAAAATTAAAAGTTCATAGCTGACAAAAGAAAAATGTGATAACTTCGATGCATTTTCAGATTATTTGCCTTTAAATCTACAAATAAGAAGAATAAAATCAAATAATAATAATAATATGGAAAAGATGAAAAGACCAATATGAAATGGTGACCTCACAAATGGAAGATAAAGGTGAAGATAGATGATGTTCCCGTTTGGAAGGTTTCCTTTACTACGGGGTGGAAAATCACTTTCGCCCTAGACAAGACTCGAACATGAGACCTTGCCTAGGAGGGTAAAACCTCCATACCATTGGACCAAATGCCCGTTGGTGTCTTGTTGCCATCTAACACTGTAATTAACATCCGAGTATATATAATTCATAATACTCCCTCCGTCCTAAAATTATTGTCCCCCCGACAAAAAACACACAGTTTAATAAAAATGCATTTAGTACTGCTTTTTCTCTCTTACTTTTTGACAGAATGACAGTTTTACCCTTGGCTAATTAATTAAAGTCTTCTTTAAAGTTTGTAGTAACAATTTTAAACAAGGATAATATAGTAAACTTGGTCAAACTTCTCTATCTATTTTTAGTAGTGGACAATTAAATTGAGACGTCCCAAAAAAGAAATGTGGACAATAAAAATGGGACGGATGGAGTATAAATATAAAACAACACTGCTAACATATATAATTAACATGTCAAGTCTTTGAGAAAATACATACATAATTATCAAAATTTAATCACGGCCATTTTACAAACACATCTTGAAATGATACCCATCAAAATCGAGAGCAGCAATGTTTAGACCTTGGGGTTTTCATAGTAAAGAACATGTTTCTGTGGCTTAAAGAGGTACCTAGAACCATATGTGGACCGAATTATATCAACAAACCAATTTGCAGCTTGATATATAGGAGGACCGGCATCACAGCAAGTACTCCGATAAGGATCGGCGTCCATAACAAGCCCTTATTATAAAGTATGTAAAAAGCTGACACCAAAAGTGATTGTCATGGTTGTTATAGATAGGAAGAGAGTTGCTAGACCTCCCATCAACTTTTTGGGTAACGATTCCAAGAAATCACATTCAGCATACCGAGATGTGAGGATAGATAAGAACATGAGGATGGAAGCTGACGACGATAAAAGAGAAATGGCAACTGCCACAACAAAAACCATGAAGACTGCTTTTGAACGGAAAAGAGGGAGACCTTTGTCTTGATCATAGCCACCAGGAACCGTGAAAGCTGCAGCAAATACTATGGTTGCAATAAGTGCCGCAACAACCATACACTGATTGGCTGTTTCTTTCATCCAACTTTCACCAAATCTTTGTGTTCCTGGGTGAATAACTCGTACGCTGTTAAACCATTTTTGTTCTTCCGTTCCCTATAAGAAGGAGGGATCATAGCCTCGACTTCCTAAAACACAAACAAACTAAAATTATTAGACCACTGTGGACTCGTTGAATCATTTGTGATACAACATGACATAACTAATATCAACTCATTCATAAGTAAATGAGTGGTATGCATGCCTACTCGTCCTGAGCAAAAAAAGGATCAGGGAGGAATATATGTACCTGGAACCATAAGAGTTCTCGTTGCATTTGTAAAGCAACTCCTGACACATCGTCTAGTCGCTTTTGCTTTGCACTTTTCCCAACCAAATGTAACATAGTGTTACCATTTTGATCTTTGAGAGGAGTTATCAGATCTTTCATAGAGCCTATCTCATACAATAGGTTGTAGATACCCTCATGACGATGTTTGACAGCGATGTGAAATATACTTAAGTTGTCATCATTTACCTTCCAAATCAAATCAGGATATTGACGGATGAGCTCAACTAAAAACTTTGTATTGCCCATTTCTGCAGCAGCAAACAATATTCGGTTTGGGTATGTTCTTATTACTTTTCCTGTTGATGGTACATTGGGATGTTTCAAAGTTGTTTCTGCAGGCACTTTGATTACATTTTGGGTTTCAACATGCATTTTGGCAATATGTTCAGAAATTAGTTTTTCTAATCGCAGAGCTTGATCCTCCTTTCCAGAAGTTGCTGGATTGGTGTCTTGCTTAATTATTTTCTGGATATCGACATGCATGTTCACGATACGTTCGGAAATTAGTTTTTGAAGTTGAAAAGCTTGATCTAGACTTCCAGAATCTGGCTTTTCATATTGCTTGATATCAGGTGGCCCTCTGAGTATGTCATCGAGTGCTCTTTTAGGCTTTTGCGCAATTTCATACCAAATGATATTTAGTAATGGCAATGCTTTACTTTTCTTTTCACAAGCCCCCACCTTTGAACCAATGGAAGCAAAAACTGAA
>BQNB010008700.1:0-12401 GCA_026074375.1 Tanacetum coccineum
TACCTCTCTAACATAATGAGAAATAATAAAATCATTGCGAGCCAACATGAGTATGTCAAGTGGTGCGTCACTTTTAAATGTCGGACACGGCTTCTGAGAAAGTGTTTCATGAGTTGAGTCACTTTTAAAAACTCATCATTAATTAGCAAATTTTTGATTTACTTTATATTATAAATACATAAGAAAGAAAATTAACAAAGGTATGTGTTTGGACAGTAAAATATAACGTACTAGCCTTCGTCAAGCAACAACCTTATTTATGGATAGCTTAGAAGTTCAAGAAGCAGTTTACGCTTTTACTCCAATGTTAGCAGCCTGCCTCACAGAAGTAGTGTCTAATGCAAACCTGCCATGAATGCCACCTTTAACAGAAGTTGATCCATAGTAGGGTTTAACACCAGTCAAAAAATTATCAATATTCTAGACCTCATAATTCGTAACACAATATGAACCAAAAAGTGAACCGCAAAATGTTCTTTTCACAAAATAAAAACATTTGTTCTTCTTGCAAAAGAATAAAAAGACTATCGCAAGATTTGAACAAAATTTACGCAAAACTTAATCCCAAAAATATTATGTTATAGACGATAAAGAAAATATACTTGGTTAGTTGGTTTGAGTCATATGTTCAAAGCTTCTAATTAAACACGTATATAATTATTACCAAGAAAACTAACATCATATCAGTTTTTGATCACCAATCACATAATACTTTGAGCGAGTAACAAAATTTTAGTTTGCTCTAACAAAAACTTTTGATATGGTTAAATATATAGACTATGAAAAACTATATAAGTAACATATTAATAATGAAAAGCTGATTAGTAATGAACCTTTTCTTAGAGGGTGGCTTTGGTCTTTTCCATGCTGGTCTTAGCCGACGCACCTATGTTTGTCGTTGTCTCCTTGATGGAAGCTGCTGTATTGGCTGTCTGCATTCTTCTCTGATACTTGTTATCTTTTCTTTTGTTATGAAATGGATTAAGATGGATGTTTGAGATAGAGCTGGTTAGCAATGTGTTTATATAGCTTTCACTGCTAGCATTATCAACATTAGGAAAATTAGCAGAATGCCATGGTCTTACATTTCTTGCATCAACTTGATGATTCATTTGGAAGACTTAAGGATCAACATTTGGGTGGTCGTGTGTTTGGCGGAAGCAGAAGCAATTCCGTGTACGGCTAATGTTTTTCTTGAAAAATCAACGGCCGGATAACGTTCTGTCAAGGAACTAATAACTAAACATACATTAATCACTAAACATACATGGGTCAAAGCACTAATCACTAAACATTCAACCGTATTTTTATACCTTTTGTCAAAGCACTAATTACTAAACATACACTGGTCAAAGCAAAGTAGACAATCCTAAATAGCCTACCCAAAATATGGGCCTCGTTAAGCTATGGTATCTGTCAGCTTATTTTACAGCTTATGAAAAACGGTAATCACGCAACTAAAATTGGTTAAAAACATACAAATAAAAACCCCTAATTTTTTTCCTAAATAAACTCAAATCTCAACTAATCAACACATAAAAACCAAAACACCTAATTTTTTAAATATAAATCTGAATCTAAAACATATAAATTAGTTGTTACTAACCTTGGAATTCCCATCTTGATTATATGAGCAACAAAATCATCATCATGGATACTGCCCGAAAACATCATGGTTCCCTTCAACAACAACGCAAACATCCAAATTAACCCCAATTAATCTAAACTACACAAAACCCCTAAAGGAATTTTTAAAAATGGAAATCAAACCTTATATGCATTATCTGCTTGATTATGTTGTTAGAAAATCAAGGCATATTAATTTCTTTGAGCCGGTTTAGACCATGTATTCTTAGAGAGAGAGGATGAAACGGTGGAACTTTTAGAGAGAGATTCGAGGTTGTTAACATATCTGTGAGAAAGGATACGGATGAAAGAAACATGAGAGAGAGAGAGAGAGGATGACACGTGGGGTACCGGATTGAAGTTATAAATGCAATCGGGTCTAAAATTATAAAGGGATGCATTTAATGGCCGGGTCGAGAACCGGGCGAGTTGCATTAAAAGTTATAGCCGGGCATGCCTGGTTATTATAAGATCACAAGGTATGGTAACACCATTAACACCGACACATCAGCGCCACATCAGCTTTAACACCATAACACCAACACCAAAAAAACCCAGGTAATAGTAACACCATTAACACCACTTTTTGGGACCCACCAATATTTCTTTTTTCCATATTTTAAAACAAATTAATTTTAACCAAAATAAATACTTAAATATTTTTTAAAAATACAAATTATAATTTAAAAAAAATAAAAACAAAAAAATAGATATATAGAAAAATTGTGGCCCACCTCCTTTCTTCACCTCCTGTATCTGTTCTTCTTCTTCGACTGTCCCACACAAAACACACACTACACACACAAAAACACACTACACACACACTCCCAATCTAAACACACACACACACTAAAAACACAACATAAACACATACCCATTTAATTAAATCGGAAAAAAAAATAAGGTTGCAACGCGAGTTGGTGCACTGACGCCGTGCCCAACACCGTTGGCCAACGCAATGTTACGGTGTGTAACAGCTCCAAGCCGGCTGCCACATAGGATACCCTGGTGGTGACGTTACGGTACCCTGTGCTCTAAGGTTTTATAATTAATGAATTTTTAAATATTCTATCCATATGGAATGTCAAATTCTACATATATAGGACTTTAAATGATTTTTATTTTATTTCATTTGCCAATTAAATACATGAATGAATGGATTAAAATTCTAAATTCGTACAATTTGTCAATAAAACACGTTATAAAATAAAATCAGATTTCTATTTTTTCAGAATTTTGATGATTACACGAACCAAATAAGGCCTAGTTGAGTAGTAAAACTGCAAAAACTGAAAAAGGGTGTGTTTAGATTGCAATAGTCAAGTATAAAACATTTTTGCATTCATGTGTTTAAATCTACAAAAATGTAATGGTTTTTAGTATTCACCAAATTTCTTTTTGTGATCACTAAAGTCAATTTTTTGTCCTTCTTAGGGTATTATTTTACCCACTCAACCGGTCTTGCCTACGTCATTGGGTGACTGTCATGTCATTGCCATGTCACGATGCTTACAAAATAATAATGTGGTAAGTATGATACATTTATAAAAAAAATTTCTACAAATTTTTTTTCCTTTTTTTTAAATTTTTTTTTATAAATTTTTTTCTTACAAAATTTTTTTTCCCTTTTTTCAAAATACTTTTTAATATATAAATATTTTTTTTTAAACTATTTTTTCCCTTTATTTTAATTACTTGTTATATTACTCTGTTTCAACGACCGTTTGTAATTGCTTTTAAATTTTTTAGTTTACACGTTTTTATCCGTTTTCAAAAATTATTGGTTTATATATTTCTAAAATTTTTGGTAGATAAACGTATGACACGTACAAAAAACATATGAAAAGGTACAAAAAAACGTATGAAAATATATAAACCAAAATTTTTTTTAAATTATAAATTGCCGTTGAAACATAGTAATATTACAAGTATGAAAAATAATTTTTTGAAAATAATCACAAGAAAGGTATGAAAATAATTAAAAAACGTATGAAAACGTATAAACAATAAAAATTGAATTTTTTTTACATGTATAAAATAATTCAAAAATTTTTTAGCCCTAAAATTATCTCGCCCAAGTAGTAAGATAAAATAGTGTGTTTGTTTTACAAGTATAAAAAATATTACAAGTATAAAATAATTACAAAATTGTTTTTACAAAAAAACATAGTAATATTACAAGTATAAAATAATTACAACAAACATATAAAAACGTATAAACCAAAAATATTTATTTGATAAAAAATAATTTTGTATGAAAAATATTTTTTTGTAGGAAAATATTTTATAAAAATACCAAACTTACAACATTGTCCTTTTGTAGCCCTAGAAATCCTATGTGGCCGCCACCTATTAAAAAAAACTACTGTTACCGGCTAAGGTGGTCTAAAAGACCCTCAAGAAGGACAAAAAATGAAGTTTAGTGATCACAAAAGTAAAAAATGGTAATAAAGGGTTAGAAAAGTATATGGTGACTAAGTATGATGATTTTTTCGATAATTTGCCCTTATTAAAGTGATAGCTTTATATATTTGACCCATTTGACATGTTCCATTTTAGCTGAATTTTAAAGTTACCGATTTGAGTTTTTAAAAATAAGAATATACAACGATTAAGAGTTCAAAGCGATGTCGTCCTTACAGATTGTTTGATAGATTCTCTATGATACAAATGGTTTTAAAACCGTGACATGTGTTCTTTTAAGAACTAGCTAGTATAGAATGTCCGCGTTACCGAATCCAATAAGACCAATAAGATGATTCATTCGACTCCCAGATGTCAAACTCGAACATCATGGTATTTGTTCTGACATTATAATTTTGTACTCGCCTTTGGAAAAGAGATCATCTTTGAACCATTAGATGTTATGTTCACATATTCGTTCCACTTTCTTTGATTCTTTAGTTTCTTTTACCGGTCTTTAGGTCTCTAACGATATTCTCTTTAAGCAAACGTTCCTCTATAATTGGATTGATGTAGAATCTAGTTCATTTAACGTAGACACTAATTGTTTTGATCCCACACCACACTTGATCTAACATTTTAAGGAAGTGGGATGATAGCTATACGAAAATGACTACCATGATAATTGCTTAAAGAAATTTAATGTACTCAATATTATATTTGTTTGATAAGGTCACAAACACATCATGCATGCTTTAATGAGTGCTTGTGGTAGGATTCCAGTTATGCTGCCTCCAATAAGGCTGACGATCTCCGACGGGGTCATGACCAACTCAACGAGACACCAAAAATAGCCGTTTGGCTATTAAATAATAAAAACTTTTTTATTTTTAAAATTATAAACTTTTTATCCTATAAATACTATATTACTTCTTCATTTTTATACACTCTTCCAAACAAAATGTCTTACGAACTATTTTTTGGTTCCTCCTCGGACAATGAAGATGAAGTTAATAGAGATTTTGCGTTTTTTCGGAGGCATGTAGTGTGGCAATTGAAGCCTCTAAACCAAAAAGGACATGAAACCAAGTAGAAAGAGACCGCTACGGAGCTCATGATCGTTTAGTGGCGGCTTACTTTTCCGAACATCCACAATATAACGAAGCAACATTTCGTACGCGGTTTCGAATGAGCCGACGGCTATTCACACGCCTTGTTCAAGAAATAAGTGATCATTACCCTTATTTTCAAGTACGTCTTGATTGTTCGGGAAGAATTGGCATTTTCACATTGGTGAAGTGTACTTTCGTAATTCATCAAATGGCGTACGACACTGTTCCTAATGCTCTTGACGAATATCTGCAAATGGGTGCAGCAACTGCCCGTGACAATCTCGTACATTTCTGTAATGATGATATGGAAAAACTCTATGCTCATCACGAATAAAAGCATGGGTTTCCTGGAATGATAAGAAGCATTGATTGTACGGATTGACCATGAGAGAATTGCCCCCATGCATTTAAAGCTCAATTTAGTAGGGGTTATCACGGATCAGATCCTTTCATTTTATTGGAAGCGATTACATCCCAAGACTTATGGATCTGGCATGCGTTCTTTGGTGTCTCTGGGATGAACAACGACGTGAACGTTTTACGGCAATCTCCTATTTTCAATGATCTCAAAACAGGGAAAGCATCAGATGTTCGATTTATGGCTAACGACGTGGCTTATAAATGGGGATATTATCTTACTGACGTGATATATCCGGAATGGTCCGTTCTTATAAAGTTAATTAAAAATCTGGGGTCGAATGATCACAAACGAATAATGTATAAGACCGCGCACGAAGCAGCACGGAAAGATGTGGAACGAGCTTTTGGTGTTTTAAAGATGAAGTGGAAGATAATTAAACAACCGGCTCGAGGGTTGACGGTAAGTAAAATTACGGATATAATGTACACATGTGTCATTTTACATAACATGATTATAAAATACCAAAAGACGGCGATTTGTCCTAAATTTTATCCAGATGAGCAACATCGTGATGATGAACCCGTAAAAACGCATGAAGAAACGGTTCAACTTATCCGGGAGCTACACGATAAAACTGCTCATCTAAGCCTAAAAGCCGATTTAGTTGAACACATCTGGCATCGATCGAATCAACACTAATTAGTATTATTTTTATTGTAATGTTTTACTTTTATTTGAATAATTATGTATTTTTTTATTATTAATAAATTTTAATTTTGTTGTTAATTTAAAAAAGATGACGATCGTCTTACTGTGGCTAAAAGGTCGTCTGTAAGTCGTCGGAGAGAGAAAGCTAATATAGCAGGAAAAATGTAAGTCGTCCACCCTCGTTACTGGAGGTAGCCTTTAGAGTTGGGTTGGGTCGAAATTGGACATCAGTGAAATAAAAAAGGATGGTGAAATTATTGGATTGTAATTCCCTCCGGTTGAAATGAACATGACAGTTTATTTCTTGTTTATATACATGGGAGTTATGGTTTTTCTATAAGAAAAAATTAATTATATATTGAAAATCAACACGTGTTTATTCTTTTCGTGTTTGATACATTTTGTTTTTTGCATCCGAGGCGATGGAGCTTCTCAACAAAGTCAAACAAGTTATGCATAATAATGTTATGAAACCTAGATCCACAAATATTATTTTCAAAAGAATTAGTTTTGCAATAAAAAAAGTTAACAGCACAGCTTGTTGCTCGTTTAACTTTTAATTTTATGTAAATCCTATTATGCATACGAGTAGCAACCACACCTAGGAGTCTTTAGTTCGGCTGGGGTAGGGTAAAGGGCTTATCTTGCATTAAAAAGTTGTAAAAATAGAAAAGCATGTTACCAGTGTCTGAAAATTCTTTTTGGAAGATAAAATTTTTGCCTTTAAATGGAGAAAATAGAGCCAAAAAGTTTGGCTCAATGAAATTTTAAAGATACCACACTTTACATGTAATCAAAGTCCCTTAACATGCAACATGCCCACAAAAAAGGGTCATTTTTGTTATCATTCTTAGCTTTTAACCCACTTGTTAGGCAAAAAGCCAAGAAAAACATCATTACCTGAATCCAAGGATTAGGATTTATTTGGCCTTTAGAAATCATATTTTTACACTTTATCTTAATTATATATGATAATGATCATGCCGGCGATAAAGAAGAATTGACCACCAGAAGTATGTGTAACACGAATTTTGTGTAACACGAATTTTAGAGATATTATTAACTCGACAACTTTTAGGATGAGATGAGTAGAAGAAAAAAAGTAACAACTTTTCTCTCCTAGACCTATTTAATTTTATAACGTTACATTTATTTTCAGTCTTATGTATCATTTATTCCAATTCTTATGTTGTATGAATTAACATAAAAGAAATTTAACTAAATCAACAGATTTTTATTATACTTGGAATGAATTTTTAACTATATTTGACAATTTTACTCGTTTAACAGTCAACTCGGGTTGCAATCTGTTTCCACTGTGTTAAAACACATACGGAGTAGAAAAAATAGTTGCATAGAAAACGGATTTATTGAGTTGAAAGTTGCCAAAGATGTAAATATTTGCAAGCTCCAAAATTGTTCAGTCAATGATTTAAGAAAGTACCAGCATTTTGGAATATTTCACAGGGATCATGAATCTGTAAGGTGCAAAGCCTGAAGAGGATTAAGTAATGATTCGAGAAACACAATTTGCAGAGTTAAGAAATAGCCTACGCGAATGTTATGAACATCATAGGTACCGATGTTAGAGACTTCGAATGTGAAAACCAAGCTTAGGGATCGGAGATATGTCGACTCAAAGTAGTGTGCCTAGATAGCTAAAGACTTTGCAGTTTGTATCTAAACATCGAATAGCTATTTACTTATTGTTGTATATTTATTAGCTTTACAAGTTTTGTGCTAGATTATCTTTAAAATCTGCGGGTGTTTCAAGTTTTCTACTACACCCGTCCTACTTTTATTGTCCTCTTTTGACTTTTTGAGGTATTTCTTTTTCAACTTTGATCTTTAATATTTTTGTTTTTGTTATATAATACTTAATGGAAATTATATCAATGAAAGTAAATTTAAAAACCAATTCATTCATATATTTTACATCAAGTATTATATAACACAAACAAAAATATTTAAAATCAAAGTTGAAAAAAAAAGACTTCAAAAAGTTAAAAAAAAAGATAATTAAATGGGACGGAAGGAGTAATTAAGATAAACGGTTTTTTTTATATCTGACACTAGTTAGTGATGCTTTTTTTTTAACGTATACGTGATCTTCAATTGCATTTGATTAGTAAAATACTAGAATCTGGTGAGGCATGTCATATGTGATAGCAACATTGTGCGTGTTAACACATTCCAATCAATAGGTGCGTATACTGAATTAATCAATATTTATGCTTATTATTATCTTTCTAAAACCAAAGGTGTTTGTTGCTACTTCGCAACTGGAGACAGCATGTCAAAATTGTGATATGACACGCGAAAGACATGGATGTTTTAATCAGTGCTATCAGCTGTGGTCTTCAATTGCCAAGTTTTCAATAAGTGATATCAGATATGGTCTTAATATGAGATAGCTTTCAAGTTCAAACGGGTAGTCGAGCACCAATGGTGTCATGCAACACATTTACATCTTTAAGGGACCATCCATAAATCTTTCATTATTACATCAAGATAATGATCTTTATATCTATGTTGCAATATGCTATAAAGTTGGCACATACTTTTGTTCAGAGCAATATCTGGACTAAAACGAAAGACAATATGAAATGGTGGTTATCAGGGTCTAACTGATAAGAGCTCATGTGTTAACCTTTCAACTCTGAACTATTACTATAAACGTGAACCGCAGCAAAAAGATTCGTTTGTCAAAAGGAAAAGCAATTCAGGCAGGTAACATGTACAAAAAATATAGAGTTCAGTCTAGGTTACAGCTTCTTAATGTCCCAACGGCCATCAAATAAAATAGATAAATAAATACGCAAAACACCAAAACAAAATACTTCTCGGTATAGAGAACATACATGATAAAAGAGAAACGTCTACTCTTCAATTTATATTTCTCCTTCATCACCACTACTGTCTCCAAACATTGAAGCCATTTTCATGGCTAGATTCGCAGCCATTTCCCTTCTTTGGAAATCAGGCATCAACCTTAAACTGTCACGCATATTTCCAATCTCAGACATTAACTGTTCCATATCCTCGAGTTCGAAATGCTTATCAGCGTCATTGACTTCTTCAAGTTCTTCATGTGCTTCAGGTATTGCTCTTTCTCTTTCAATATCAATCTCTTCTTGTGGTTGTGATTGTGATTGTGATGTTGAGGCCTGCATATCTCCTCCAGCTATAGTAGGAGTATCATTGGTTGCAGAAATCCATGATACATCTGTATCATCCCATGGTTCTACTGATCCAGCTGATAAGATTTCATACTCGAGTTCATAGTTAGGTTCCTCTTCATCTGATGAATCTGCAACGGGGAAAATGTGAATGAATTAAGTGGCTTATCAGATAAGGTGTATTAAAGTTCCGGCGTGTTTTGCGCCAAAGCTTATATAGGAGCTTATACTTTTTCTTTAATAAAAAAGTTTTCTGAAAATATAAAGCTTTATTGGCTAATAAAGCTTATGAGAGCTAATAATAAATAAGCTCTTAAAAACAAAAGCTACTTGAAGAAGCTTATAGAAAAAGCTCCAGCTAGTTTGCCAAACACACCGATCATACAAAGTTTATAGATGGCAAATTTGACCCATTTACTTATAAACGGGTTGATTAGGGTTATTTTTAAACTCTGCTCGGTCAAAAATGTACACTAAAATTTTAAGCATGCCAGTTTATGGTCACGTGTTAGTCATGGTGTATTTTCGAGCATAAAACCTCCTAATCTGTCCATTTTGCAAAAAAAGTTACAGGTCAAACCAATACGGCCCGTACCAAAAATTACCCACTACATAATCTGTCCAATTTGCCAACTCGGCTCTACTTAAGTACCAAATTTGAATGCAAACCTTCTTGTTCAGGTAAGGTAGGTTGATTTATAGTATCACCCGATTTCAAGACCATTCCAGGCCACATATGAGCAGATAGAGCCCCGAGAAGTCGCTCCACACCTTGTGAATCACCATCAACCGACAAACCTGCAATAAAATTTCACAGTTATCAAACCGAAAAGATGAAACTCGGAAGCAAGAGTAATTCAAAGGATTTTTACACTTGTCAAACCGAGGATTTGATGCACAAGCTTCAATATATTCGATGTTATGTTCCAAGCACCAGTCCATACAAGACCTCTTAGTCTCCAATGATGAGTCGTCATCTCCCAATAAACTAGTTCCTTCAGTTTCAGAAATACCAAAATCTGATGACTCGTCAAGATTGAGTTGACGTCTTCTGTATTCAACATGGGCTGCGTGACCTGGAACAAGATCTGCTTTGTTCCCAATGCATAATAAGATATCAAAATTCTGAATATTATTGCCAGAAACCCATTTCTTAAGTTCGGAAAAAGTCGATAGCTGCATGCAACAATATTTTTCTATCAGCATTGTGCTTAAAATTTCAATATGAAATTATGTGAAAGAAGATAAGCACAGCTAACATTATTGAGGTCGAAAACCATCACTAAGGCAGCTACTTGATCAAACATTGGCACCCCTGTGACTGAAAATTGATCGTATAAATGAGCCATCCACATGGAGACATCAGCTGTGTAATACTTTGTGTTGATTGTCCACCTGAACGATAACATAAACACAGTATAATTTAAAAAAAAATTAAACCTCCCACTATGTTACATTACAGCATCCACCATGATGCTTCAAATGAATCATCTTACCCATAAGCAAGAGTGTCTGAAGACGAGTCAGAGTCATCATCTTCAAAATCTATAGATAGTAATCCTACAACATAAAAGTAGCTTATATCAATTAGAAATGGCGCTAAAACAGAGTAAGTTGTACAAATTTATTCAGAAATAATATGTTCCATAAAATAGCACTTCCTACATCGTTCAATACAAGGACTTGAACTCTAATTAAGAGAAACAGAAAAACAGTAACGTTTAGGGTGCATTTAGTTGAAAGGAAACACCCTTGTTTTCTACAAAATGTTTTGTACAAAACAAGGAAAATAGAGATTGCGTTCAAAGAAAATGTTTCCCATCAAATTCTCTACAAAACAAAAAATTTGCATTTCCTGCTTTAACAGGGGAAACTACAAAACATCTTTGATTTGTTTTCCTTGTTTCCCTTGTAGCCCATTGTTTTCTTGAGAATAGACAACAATATCATATGAACACGTTTTTAATGTTTTGTGGAATATTAAATCCCCTCCTTTTTTATACAAATCTGAAAGTAGAAAACTAAGAAAATTTTTCTCTAACTAAACATGCCCATCATTTATCACTTGATATAGCCATTGTTCTTTCTTTCTTTCTTTTTCTTTTATTTGTATATCCAAGCTGTTTCATCTAGTATGCCACTTTTAGAAAGTGAGGTTTGTGTGTGCCAAGTGATCAGTGTGATTTGTAACTACCTTAACTGTACTAAAAACTAGCACAAACACATGTGTAGGTATATAATCCCTCATACTTTGATGTCTTCTATCACTTCAATGAGTGTGAAGAGGATTGATGTTACCTTCAAATCAATTTTAAGCCCTAAGAAACCAATTCCCAGTCCGTTTAATGTTACCTTCTTGTTCCAACCTAAAACTAAAGCCACGTGTTCTTGTTCTTGGTGCACATGATCCTGATAACCCTATACGAAACCTATACTAAAATACTAAAATTATTAGTTGGTTAAATTCTATGAGTCCAATGACCTCGATGACAGGTCATTGTTTAGGAATTTGTTTTCTTACGAAATGAAAGTTATCTTTTTCTCAGTGTTTGAGATTTGTCCCTTTCAATTTTTATTTTTTTTGGGTAACCATGGTTTCCGACCTTTCGGGGCCGACGGAAGCCCACCTCTATTTGGGTAGGATGGCGTGGCTACACGAGTGTTGTTTGCACCAAGTGGATATTAAACTTGAGACCTCCTAGTCTTTTACCACTAGGCCATCCCTGAGTGGCTAAATTTGAATTTGAGACTTAGAGCATGTCCAATGTATACAGCATTATGGTGTTTTGGGGCGGACTCAACTGAAATCCCGCTTCTAATACTAGCTGTAGATTTTTAGATATCTAGGAAACCAGGGTGGGTCCAGGGGGTCGCGGGACAACCATAGACATTGTGTTTGTGATCTTGTTTAGTTATCCTTAAATGCACTTATGTCTTGGTTCCGTCCCTAAGTATATGTTATGTTAGCTCAAAGATTGATATGTTACGACTAAAAATAATTTATATTTGAGC
>BQNB010008700.1:13305-40050 GCA_026074375.1 Tanacetum coccineum
TGATAGTTAATACTGTTAGTACTATGTTAGTACTGCTGAGTTTTTCTTGCTTAATTTAGCTTAATTGCTTTTTGAATTTACTTATTTAGAGTTAGCTTAGCTTATTTGATTTGTTTTAAGCTTATTTGAATTTGCCACATACTCACCAAAAAATGCCACCTCACCCATATTTTAATCCATGACTCGCTTCTTCTCACCCCTATTTATATACCAATAAATATTAATACACAACAAGGATCAGAATCCGCGAGACCAATTAAACCGGAAGTAGTATAGAGTGTCTCCGGGTCGTTATGTCCCTACGAGGCTTGAATGTAAGATATACACATATATAAAAGTACTAAATACATCATATTACCAAAATTATACTTACATTTCATTTTGCAATATTATATTTTACATCACGTGTACTTTATTCACCATACGCGTCCTACATAGTTTCATATAAAGGTAATTATATAAATACTAAAACTTTTCTAAGATATTATGGGTGAAACAATGGTCTCGTTTAATTTTAAAACATCATGAGTATACAATAGTCCTAAGAACTTCTTCATGAATTTACATAATATTATTTTTCATATCGTCGAAACTTGTTACAGTCCTTCGATCCTACGTTATCTTGCTATCCGAACCTGAATGCGAGCTTGAACACCCATCCCATACTGTTGAAACCCCTACGTCATCTCGTAACGTCGTAATCTTCCTTACTCTTGGTAATTTCTAGAAATATGCTGATTAATTCGCATACGATATTAACCCGTCATCAAATAAAGTTTCATTTATTTTAACGTGACTTATTTATTTTCCTTTTACTTCTCTTAATTTGGAAGAAAATGTCGGCATCAAGACAAGGAATGAGTTACGAAGAAATGGAGCAGGTTGTAGCCCAACGAGTCGCTAATGCTATTGAAGTTATTGCGATCTACGAGTTAAAAATCCACATGGCTCACGACTTAATGAATCAGGTCGTACGTGAGGAAGCCACGGTAGGAAAGAATGTTAGTAACAAAAGGAAATAGGGAAGTGATCATGGTAGGGATTCTAACCAACAATAAAGCAAGAGGATTGAAGTGGTTAGAGCACACGCTACTAGGGCAGGCAACAAGAAGGCGTATCCTGGAAATTTGCCTTACTGCAACAAGTGTAAGTGGCATCATATTGGACCGTGTATTGTGAAGTGTGGTAACTGTAAGAGAGTTGGCCACACGATAAAGAATTGTAGGACTTTCGCTCCTGCAAAAATTAAGAAGGCCCTAGTAGCCAACCAGAAACCTGCAGTGACCTGTTTCAGATGTGGTGCTTGATATGTGTTTATTCACATATCATTTTTCTTTAATAAAATAAGCTTAAATTACCAAAAATACATAGAAAATGCATAGTATATGTGTATTTTATGATTTGTATTGTGCAGGTATCGGATATATCAAAAAGGACAAAAATGAAGCCAAAACGGACAAAACTGAGCACGGGATTGGAAGAGCGAGAGGAAAACAAAGCCAAAGGCATATTCATTTTTAATGGGCCAACCCGTATCCATTTTATTGGGCCGGGTCAGCCCATTATAACTTAAATTTTATAAACCTAAGCCTAAATCCAAGTCCTAAATATTTCATAAGTCCAAATCCATTTCCTGGCCCTAAATTTATAAGTCAAAGCCCAATCCTTATTACCCAAGTCCAAGTCAAAGTCAAGTGATAAATACACATGGTCAAAATTACTATTCACTCATCCCCTTCCCTCCAATTTCACCTTAACAACAAACACAGGGTAAAATTCATTCACCTACACACTCCCCTTTGCTTCTAAAAGCCTTTGCTGACACGTCTGACACTTTCATTATGCCACACTGGCAATCCCACACTCTCTCATTGGCTGTTGTAACGTGGAGGTGATCCAAGGGTTATGATGAAGGATTTTGAGGCGGTTACGAATTAAGGGCTAGGATTGGATGATGAGGACGCGCCTATGCTCCTAAAACCTTCTTCTTTAGGCTATAAATAGGGAAGCTCAGTCACACAGTTGAATCATCTAGCTTTTAGTAGCTTAGTGTAGCTTAATGTAATTTTTAGCTTATTTCCTGCTTTTCTTTAATGTAATCTCCCTTTTAATCTTTGTAATCTCTTTTGGTATTAATAAAATTAAAGTTTCATTTATATTGTGCTTTAAATTTATGTTTTACTTATATGAAAATTTGTTTAATATGTGTTTTTAAAATGATCTAATAAGCTCATATAATGTCTTCTGTTGCTACAATATTAAGCTAAGTCCCTAACTCAGTTAAGCTCTCCTAAGGCTTAAACTGAATTAGCCTTTCAAGACATCCCAAAAAATTAACTCAAGAAAGAAGTCATAATAAGCTACTGAAAGATAAGCCAAACATGGATGGGCTTATGGGTTATTACCAACTTATCTCTGATAAGCTAAAGCTTGTAGAATAGCTCTAAGAGCATTTAAGTCCTTGTTTGGAGCAAAGGACAAAGGTACTCTCTCATTTACTCTTTTTAGCTTATTTTCTCATTTAGCTTATTACTTTGCTTATTTTGTGCTTATTGTTGCTTATTTGTGCTTAATATGTCCTAGTATAGCTTAATGAGTTTAGTTTATAGCTTATAATAGATTAGTTTAGGTTTTCATAGAATCTGTCCTTTAAAATAGTTAAATTAACTTATTTAGATTAGCTTATTATTTAGTACTTAATTTTCCAAAGTTAATGCTTATTTGTTTTTAAAATGCTTAGTACTTAATCTTTCTTCGATAATCTAGGATTAATTTGATATTTTCAGCTTATAAATTGGATTTGAAAGTTTAAAGGGGTGTTTGGGTCAAGTAGTCTTAACGGTATTATTAGTCATTTAGTCAGTTTTGATAAGCTTAAAATTACTCTAAAAGTTAGTTTTAGTAAGTCTGAAGTAGTAGTTGCAAGTTTAATAGATTTTTCATCATTTGGCAGAAGTTCATAATCTAAAAATTTTGTTTATCAGCTTATTTATGTAATTCCTTAAATATCCATTTGAGTTGTTGTTTTTGTGATCTTATGCATCAAGTGTAATCTGTTTTGAGTCTAAAGTCCTTGGAAAAACCTTTTGAGAACTTTAATACAAAAACAGTCTAGTTAGTTAGTAGTTTTAGTTCTTAAAAGAGCCTAATTGTGCAGGTAATTTGTGGTTAAGTCTTAGCTTATCTTGGGTAAATTTTGCTTTAAGTTAGCTCATTGTGGTATAAGCTTAATCTGTTTTTAGCTTTTAGGTTAATCAAAGTAGTTTTAAAGTCTTAAAATTAAGCAACAAATAGTCATAAATTTTCAAAAAAGCCAAAAATATAGTAGTAGTATGTGTCTTAATCAATTTTCTTTTATAGCTTATTTCTTGAGCTTATTAGCTTAATTCCATTTTTAATTTGCTTATTGAGTTAAGATTTTGGTCTGTTTTGAACTTTCAGTCTTTTAATATGCTTATTGAGTCGTATTTTAAGCTGCAAGTAGCTAACTTTCTTAAAAAGACCAAAAACAAGTAGTAAGATTGCCATTTTTATTTGCATTTTTTCTAGCTTATTTCTTTTTTAAGTTGCTTAATTCTTGCTTATTTGTGTTACTAGGTTATAGGACACAAGCTGTTTTTAGTTTTCAACTATTGATAAGTGCTTTTTAGTCCTTAAATTTAAGCTCAAAGTTGGTCAAAAGTGGTTTTTTGTGTCTGCTGTCTAACTGGTTTTAGCTGTTGTTCAGCTTAATTTGTTAGCTTATTCTCAATCATCAGTGCTTATTAGGATTAGTTTAAGATCTGTTCTTAGCTATTTAGTCTTCATAATAGCTTAGAGTTCTTTTTAGAGCTTTTTGAGTTCCCTAGTTTAAGATAAATGCCATTAAGCTTATTTTAGCAAATTCTGTTTCTTTTAAGCTTTTTCCTAGCTTATTTTTGAGTTCTGGTTTTAAGCCTTTTATTAAAATTGCTTAGTTTTGCTTATAGTTTAGCTTTTTCAAACAGAAAAATAAAAAAATGTTTTTATCAAAAAGGAAGTCACACCTGTGACCTCCCCCTCAACACACCAAAGCCTCAACCAACGCGCCCTTGGGTCTTTTTCAAACATGACTTGCACCATTTAATTGTTATAGGTACTTTAGTTTCTAGCTTATTTGCTTATTGTAATTTTCACAGCTTATCGAAATAAGCTGTGAGTCCCATTTTAGTTTCTAAACCTTTGTTATAAATTCTAGTATTTATCATAATTTTTTTAGAATTTTCAGTTTTCATTTAATATTTTAAATTGAATTTTTAGTTTAAAAAGCTTTAAAATTTGTTTTAGAAATAATAAAAATACAAAAAAAAATATGTATTTTTTCTGTTTTTAAAAATTAATTTTATCATTTAAGATTAGAAATTTGCATTTTGAGTTTCTAGAAGTTTTAATTTGTCATTTTTGGTTAATTAGTTAGTTAAATTTGGTTTAATTTAGTTTTTAATTAGTTTTAAATTGCTTTAAACGTCGTTAGATTTTTAAGTTGTCTTTATTTCTAGTTTAGCGTACCTTTATGTGCTTTCCCTTGGCGTTTTTAAGTTTAGAATCAAAAATCCAAATTATTGAATATTCATAGCACGTGATCACAAACCGAAACGAGATTTTCAATATTCATACTTCGTCGGGATACGACATCCGGGAGATAAAATATTGTTTGTCCTCAAGCAATTTTTATATCAAACGGGATACTCACTATACTATAATTAATTTGAGATATTTAGTTATATATGTAATTATATATATACTATTTGTATCGAATCAAGTTTTTGGCGTCGCTGCCGGGGAAGGTTGTGAAACGAATATCGAGTTGAAGTTTGAAGATTAAGTGTTTTGAAGACCCTTCCTCGTGAAGTTATCGTTTGTTATTTTCTATTTTCTTTTATAAAACCATAAAAATACAAAAATATTTTGTTTTCAATTTATTTTATTATTAAAGTATAAAATACCAAAAAAATTAAAAACAACAAAAATAACTGTTGTGTCACTCGTGAAAACGGCTCACCTTTAGATAAACAAACTATAAGAGAGGTTTAAGGAGGGTTGATCCTACAAACTTCGACCCGAAAGGAGAAGGTTTTTAAAACGCTTCGCGCTTACCCGCTCCGCTGCTTCTTTGTGCGTTTTCTAGAGAGCTACCGTACACTTGTTCGATTATCGGTTACAAAATATTTTCATTATATCTTATTTTTCTTATCTTATTTTTAGTGCATGAGCACTCGCTCTACTTCTTCTAATCTATATTCTCCGCTTAGAGACCCCGAGAGTCTTATTCGACGAAGGAATTTAGGTGAACCGTCATCTCTTTTCGACTTTAAAGAAGTTATGAGCATTCCTCATAATAATCAGGGACCGCCTCCTACGGGACCCCCTCCTCCTAATAATAATGGTCCACCTCTGATTGTGAGACCTAATGGGCCAGCTCCCCGATCGATGGAGAAGTTGTGCCAATCGTCTATAAATGGACGGGGCGGACCAATTTCCCCGATTCCAATCCAGGCTACGGATTTTGGACTTCATCATCACATGATCCAACAAGTTCAAAATACTTGCCAATTTCACGGATTACCGGGCGACGATGCCAATAGATATATTGACAATTTTTTAGAAATTACTCAACATATGAAGAAAAATGGGGTCTCCGGTGACGCCATTCGTTTATCTCTTTTCCCATATTCCTTGACGCATCATGCTATCGCATGGTATGATCGCCTTCCAAGGAATTCCATCCACTCTTTCGATGATATAATGAGGAAATTTCTCTCGAAATATTTTCCTCCTTCAATGGTGACTAAATTAAGGAACAAGATCATGAAATTTGAACAAAAACTGCACGAATCATTATTCGAGGCATGGGAGCGCTACAAATTGTCCATTGATTGGTGTCCTAACCATAACATGCTTTTAGTTACACAAATTGATAAGTTTTATAATGCTTTGACATTAAGTCATCGGGACACCATCAATGCTGCAGCGGGAGGAACTTTTATGCAAAAGACACCGAAAGAATGTTACAAATTGATCGAGAACATGACCGCTTACCACAACCAATGGGACACTTCAGCAACTCATGACGAGAAGTCTAGAAATATCTCTTCTACTACTATTACCGAGAGTCCAAAAGTTGTTCGACAATTGGAAATGATGAATAAGAATTTTCTACATATGATGAGACAAATACAATCGGTCAAATTTGTGAGTCTGAAGTGAGAGACTTGTGGTGGTCCCCATTCTTTTACCGAGTGCCCAGCCGTCGATGGCTACACTCACGAGGCCGCTTATGCTACTACGGGTAACCATAATTCAGGGGGTAATTCCTACCAACTACAAGGTGACCGTAATTTGCTTAGCTATCGCTCGAATAGTTACCTCAGACCACCCGGTTTCAATCAACCGTATGTGCAAAATAATCAAAACCGATACAATTAAAATTAAGGGAATTGTCAAGCTCTGAACAATCAAGGAAGAAGGCAAAACTTCAATTAAGGAAACAACAATTATCAAGCTCCGAATTTTCAAGCTCCAAATTATCAAGCTCAAGTTGGACCCTCGAATGATTTTTTAAACTTCATAAAGACTAATGAAGTTAATATGAGAGCTATGAAAAATCAAATTAATAACATGAAAACAGAATTGAAAAAATGACGAATCAGAACAATGAGATAAAAAAACATGTTAAGTAATTTCTTACAAATGCAAAATCCCTCGGGTTCGGGATCACTTCCTAGTAATACCATAGCCAACCCGAAAGGTGATGTGAAAGCTATTACCACCCAGGTGACGTGAAGGCTATTACCACCCGAAGTGGTGTTTCTTACGATGGACCTTCGATTCCACTTACTCCTTCTCTTCTCCCGAAGGAAGTGGAACGTGAAACCGAGGCGGCGAAGGACAAGGTGCAAACTACAAGTTTAGAAAGTACCGCACACGTCCAACCTTTGGTTGTCCAAATTCCTATTTCGGAGCCCGAAGTTGCTCCGAAGCCTAATCCTAAACCGTCGATACCTTATCCTTCAAGACTTAACGACCAAAAGCTCCGTGAAAAAGCTAATAATCAAATGTTGAAGTTTCTTCAAATCTTTCAAAGATTACACTTCGATATTAGCTTCGCGGATGCTCTTCTTCATATGCCGAAGTTTGCTTCTACGTTTAAGAGTTTACTTAGTAATAAGGAAAAGTTGTTCGAATTAGCAAATACTCTGTTAAATGAAAATTGTTCGGCGGTGCTCCTAAAACAGTTGCCCGAAAAACTTGGAGACCCCGGCAAATTTCTCATCCCGTGTGATTTTCCGGAGCTAGATGAGTGCTTAGCCTTGGCCGATCTTGGCGCTAGCATTAATCTAATGCCTCTTTCCGTGTGGAAGAAGCTTTCGCTCCCGGAACTTACTCCGACTCGCATGACACTCGAACTCGCAGACCGATCGGTCGCTCATCCAAAAGGTGTTGCCGAAGATGTTTTTGTAAAAGTAGGAAAGTTTTATTTTCCGGCCGACTTTGTTGTAGTTGATTACGATGTTGATCCTCGGGTTCCTCTCATCCTCGGGAGACCTTTCTTGAGGACGGCAAGAGCTTTAATCGATGTACATGGTGAAGAATTAACTCTTCGAGTCAATGATGAAGCCATTACGTTTAAAGTCGGGCACACTTCGAGATACTCCCGTAATTATTATGATGAAACGGTTCATCAAGTCAATGTCATAGACGTTGCTTGTGAGGAGTATGCTCAAGAAGTGCTCGGATTTTCAGATAGTTCGACGAGTGGCAATCCCACTCCTTCGGATCCTATCATTGCTTCTTCTTCCCCCTCGTTCACTCCTTTTGAAGGAGGAGATTTCATTTTGGAAGAGATAGAGACTTTTCTACGTACCCCGGAAGAACTTTCTAATTTGGATGACGATTACTACGACACGGAGGGAGATATTCGTTACCTTGAGAAATTGTTAAATGAAGACCCTTCTCCGAATCTCCCTCCGATGAAGAATGACGACCTTAAGAAAGTTGATGTTACTTTAACAAAGCCTTCAATCAAAGAACCAACGAAACTCGAGCTTAAGGATTTAGCTTCTCATTTAGAATATGCATTTTTAGAAGGAACCGATAAATTATCCGTCATAATTTCTAAAGAATTAAAAGAAGAAGAAAAAGACGCCCCTTTAAAATTTCTTAACTTACACAAACGGGCCATCGCATGGAAAATTTCTGACATTAAGGGCATTGCTCTCATTTTTGTACTCACAAGATCTTAATGGAAGATGATTTCAAACTGGCGGTTCAACATCAAAGAAGGGTGAATCCAAAAATTCATGAGGTTATCAAAAAGGAAGTTATCAAACTCCTTGATGCCGGATTGATTTACCCTATCTTTGATAGTCCGTGGGTGAGCCCCGTTCATTGTGTGCCTAAAAAGGTGGCATGACAGAAGTTGAAAACAAGAAAATAAGTTGGATTCCTACTAGGTTAGTTACGGGATGGCAAGTTTGTATTGATTACCGTAAGCTTAATGATGCCACTCATAAAGATCATTTCCCGTTGCCTTTCATGGACCAAATGCTTGAACGTTTAGCAGGGAATGAATACTATTGCTTTTTAGATGGATTTTCCAGATATTTTCAAATTCCCATTGACCCACAAGACCAAGAGAAGACCACCTTCACTTGCCCTTATGGGGCGTTTGCCTACCGACGTATGCATTTCGGCTTATGTAACGCTCCAAGCACGTTCCAAAGGTGCATGATGACCATTTTCCATGATATGATCGAGGAAACAATGGAGGTCTTCATGGACGATTTCCTGGTTTTTGGGAATTCTTTCTCATCATGCCTCTCCAATTTAGACAAAATGCTCAAAAGGTGCGAAGACACTAACTTAGTTCTAAATTGGGAGAAGTGTCATTTCATGGTTAAAGAGGGCATTGTCCTCGGCCATAAAATTTCTAAATCTGGGATTGAGGTCGACAGAGCTAAAGTTGATGTATAGCTAAACTCCCTCATTCGACTTCCGTCAAAGGTGTTCGTAGTTTTTTAGGTCACGCCGGGTTCTATCGTTGATTTATCCAAGATTTTTCTAAAATCGCCCTGCGATGACCCATCTTATAGAAAAAGAAACCCCATTTTTATCTCGAAAGAATGTATTGAAGCGTTTAATATACTTAAGAAGAAGTTAACCAAAGCCCCGATTTTAGTTGCCCCCGATTGGGACCTACCATTTGAAATTATGTGCGACACTAGTGATTATGCGGTAGGTGCAGTCTTGGGGCAACGTAAGACCAAACATTTTCAGCCTATACACTATGCAAGTAAGACCATGATGGATCTCAAGCACATTACATACTAACTACGAAAAGAATTATTAGTCGTGGTGTATGCTTTTGAGAAATTCCGGCCTTACTTAGTCTTATCAAAGACCATAGTGTATACAGACCACTCGGCTCTCAAGTATCTACTTTCTAAGCAAGATGCTAAGCCGAGATTGCTCTGGTAGATTCTCTTACTCCAAGAATTTGATGTCATTATTCGTGATAAAAAAGGAGCGGAGAATCTCGTGGCCGACCATCTATCTAGATTAGAAAATCCTCATCAAGGTGATCCTGAGAAAAAGGAAATTAATAAAACGTTTCCTCTCGAGACCCTCAGAATGATAACTTTTCATGGTGATGCTAGTATCCCATGGTTTGCCGACATTGCAAATTACCATGCGAGGAATTTTATAGTGAAAGGGATGTCGTCCCAACAAAAGAAAATTTCTTTAAGGATTTAAAGCATTATTTTTGGGACGACCCCTACTTGTTTCGAATTTGTGCAGATCAAATGATTAGATGTTGTGTTTACGGCCAAGAAGCCATTGATATCTACATGGATTGCCATAATGGACCCACCGGGGGACATCATGGTGCGAACTACACCGCTAAGAAAGTTTTTGATTCCGGTTTCTATTGGCCGATAATTTATCGCGATGCCCATGACATGGTGAATTCATGTGACTCATGTCAACGTTAAGGCAAAATCTCCCAAATAGACGAAATGCCTCAAAATTCAATTCAAGTTTGCGAGATCTTTGACGTATGTGGCATTGACTTCATGGGACCATTCTCATCTTCTCGAGGGAGCAAGTACATTCTCGTGGCCATCGATTACTTGTCTAAATGGGTTGAAGCAAAATCGCTCCATACTAATGATGCCCGAGTCATCGTAAAATTCTTGAAATCTCTTTTTGCCCGATTTGGAACTCCTCGTGCTATAATTAGTGATCACGGTACTAATTTTTGCAATGACCAATTTGAAAAGGTCATGCTTAAGTATGGAGTTACCCACCGTCTTTCTACTGCGTATCATCCACAAACGAGTGGACAAGTGGAGGTTTCAAATCGTGGTTTAAAACGTATCTTAGAAAGGACCGTAGGCGAAAACCGAGCTTCATGGTCCGATAAGTTAGATGATGCTTTATGGGCCTTCCGTACCGCATTCAAGACACTCATCGGGTGCACTCCTTATAAGCTTGTGTACAGAAAGGCATGTCATCTTCCTATCGAACTTGAATACAAGGCCTATTGGGCCTTGAAGCATTGTAATTTTGACTTTAAGACCACGGGTGATCACCGGAAAGTTAATGTATAATTAAATGACCACCGAGATTCATCCTACGAGAAATCTTCAATCTAGATGGGGGGGGTGGGGGGGGGGGGGATAAGAGACAAAGAGAAACAAAGAAGATCACGACTCCAGATTAAGAATTGTTTTTCAACGTTGGTGATACGAGTGTTTCTTCTCTTCAATTCTCGATTAAAGATTATCTCAGGCAAAGCTTCAAAACTCGTTGACCGGAACCTCACGTTGCTCAAGTTTTTTCCCTATGGAACCGTCCGAGTTATCTCAAATCGACGACCAAATTCAAGGTGAACGGTCATAGACTTTAAGCATTATTTTGGAAGGGACATACCCTCGATGTTGTCCCGAATCTCAAACCTTCCCCATGGACGCACCCCCCTAATAAAAAAAAATTCCCAGGGTCGAGTCAGGCTCGTGACTCGGTTAACAAAAACAAGCGCTTCGTGGGTGGCAACCCATGCTTATCCCTAGTAGTAGTATATTAGTATAATATTTATGAATAAGTGTGACATTGAGGAGCTCACCTCTTTCCTATTCTCGTGTTTGTGTTATGCCTGGATTTTGAAGACACTTCGTGCTCGTGGTTTTGTCCCACTTATCTTCAATCCTTAGCATGCTGTTTATATGGGAATCGATATCCTAGATCTTATTGATGACGTTTAATCTATTAGCAATAAATAATAAACGTCTTTAGATTTGCGTAGAGACCCCTTAATATTTGGATTATGCTTTAAAATTAGTTTTGGGGTGCAGTCTCACATTGGAGGACAATGTTTTTAGTTCTAGTAAGGGGGATTCCTTTCCGATTTGACTTACTTGCATTTGCCTTGTCTTCACGTAATCCCGTTTTTCCACCAAAAATTTGTGATTTTACGCCAAAATTTAAAAAAAAATCAAAAATTAAATAAGTGTTTTGACACGAATTTTTGTCTTTTTAAGAATAAATTTTGACTTGATCGAGCATGTTGCGCTCTAGCTTGCCCCTTAACTTATATAAATTAAAGCTTTTGCTAGTCTTATATACAAGAAGTTTTAAAACGCGAATTCTAGCTTGAAAAAAAAGCCAAGAGTTTGCAAGTTTCCATAATAGACTTTAAATATGCAAAGCTTGATTTTATTAGACTAAGCATTCGCGGATCTTTTTATTAAAGATTTTAAATTTGCGAAGAACGAAAAATGATAGAGTTTAATATAAGTTAGATGCTAAGAGTGGAGTAGTTGGATCTCTTTAGAGCTCATAGAGGTTAATTGTGGATTTTTGCTCCCATCAGCTTAATAAACATTATATAATTGTTAAATAAATAAAGTTGCTTTGGTTTTTGCGATTCTTAGTTTAGATCACTTCATAGAGATTCCTTCTGGTGAAATTCAAGTACACATCGAGGTTTTGTCAGTATTGTGGGGAAATAGGCTACCGATTCTTGACGGCTCGCTACCGTTGTCTAGGTAGTTAAACGACCACATGACTTGAAATTTGGCTAATAATAATAATAATAATAAACCGAAGCCGAAGTAAGACTTCTGGATCATGGTCGGCTCACATACTGATGTGACAGTCGTTTAAAGGGTGGAGGTAATAACAATAATAATAAAAAAATGTGGGCTGATAAAGGTTTACTGTCTCTGGTCGGTTCACTGCCGATGTGGCAGTCTTCAAAAGAAGGCCCATAGTGAGAATAATAATCCGAGACTGATAAAAGTTTGCTGCATCTGGTCGGTTCGCTGCCGATGTTGCAGCCTTCTAAAAGGTCGAGGAAATCACCAAGGTCGAAATAAGACTCTTGAACCATGGTCGGCTTGCTTACCGATGTGGCAGTTGTTTAAAGGACCAAGGTTTAAAAATGTTGCTATAATAATAATAAGAATAAAGCCAAATTTCGACTCCGGGGTTATCTAAATAAAGCCTCCGTCTTCGGACTCGTAGTTGAGTTGTTTCGGATGAAATAAAAAGAATAACCCCTAAATCATGCCGAAATAGAACCTTAATAGGACATATTCTCACCATATCGTCTCTTTAGGAAAGGATTTCCAAACTAATATGTCTAAACCGACTTACTTTAGTAAAAATAAAAAGCCATAATTTATTTGTCACCAATAATAAGAATAAAATCCTTAGAGGACTTAGGAATAAGGGAGTAGAAAGTGGCTATGCGTACACAATTTAAATCTATGAGTAGTGTTAGCATCTTAACTTTTATTTAACAATGATTTCGTTTTTAAGCTTGGTTTGGGGTGGTTGAGGAGAGTTGAAAGTGTGACAAATCGGAGAACATGCATTTATCCTATTAGTGTTTCTTGTTCCGTGAATCCTTATAGGTTGTGGTATAAAATATATAAATTATATATTATAAAATATAATAGGGATATATATATATATATATATATATATATATATATATATTATAATGATAACAATAAGTGTTTGTATATATATAAAAATGGTAAAACGAGGGGCTTTTCAAAACTATTGATTTCTTAATCTCCTTAGATGAACACTTAGCTACTTTTCGAGGTAATTAGTCTAAGGGAGTTGAAATTTGTAGTTTTCTAAGTGTGTATTTATGACATTGCGTGAGGACACGGCAATAGCTTAGTATGGGGGATTTTTTATATATCTTTAATCACATATCATTTTTCCTTAATTAAATAAGTTTAAAAGACCAAAAATACATGAAAAATACATTGTATATGTTTGTATTGTGAATTGTGTCTTGCAGGTAACGAATATATCATAAATAGACGAAAACGAAGCCAAAACGGACAAAACCAGGCACGAGATTGGAAGAATGCAAGAAAACAAAGTCGAAGGCATATTCACTAATGGGCCAACTCGTACCCGTTTCATGGGCCGGGTCAGCCCATTAATGATATTAAACCTTAAGCCTAAAAAATATAAGCTTAAGCCTTATAAAACCAAATCTAACCCATTATGAAATTTCTAGCCTAAGAAATATAACAAAGGCCCAATACCCAAGTCTGAGTCCAAGTCAAAATCATAAAGCCGGGTCAAATTTACTGTTCACTGTCTCCTTTCCCTCCCCATTTTACAACAACAACACACGCAGGGGTAAACCATTTCACCCACACGCATATCTTTCTATAAGCCTGACACACGCCTGACATCACCTCAGTCCACCTGGCAAATCCTTGATGTATTATTGGAGGATAATTGCTGGCACATGATCCAAGGGCTATTATTGATGAAAGTGAGGCGGTTATGAATGAAGGGTTAGGATATGAGCTAAAGGGCGCGCTTATGCTCCTAGAACCTTCTGCTTAGCACTATAAATAGAGGGTCTTACACAGGAGGAAGGCATCTAGCTTTTAGTAGTTTTAATGTAGCTTTTTAATTAGCTTATTAATGTAATGTTTAGCTTATTGTTCGTTTTAATTTTCTTTATAAAAAATCTTGTAATCTCTTTTGATATTAATAAAATTCAAAGTTTCATTTAAATTGTGCTTTAAATTCCGTTTCACTCTTAAGCAATCATGGTTTAGATATTGATTAGATATAAGCTAATAAGTTCATTAAGCTCTCTATAATTCTTAAGCTAGTTCTTATTCAGTTTAGCTTTCTAAAAGCCAAACTGAATAACTTGTTCACTTATAGCCTCAAAAAGTCACTATAAGCTATGTTATGAAAGATAAGCCAGAACTGGATGGGCTTATGGGTTTCACCAGCTTATCTCTGATAAGCTGGAGCTTGTAGACAAGCTCTTTTGAGCATTTTTTATCCCTGTTTGAGCTGGGATTAAGGTACTCTCTCTTTTACCTCATTTCTAGCTTAAATTCTGTTTATCTTATCTTACTGCTTATTGCTACTTATTTGTGCTTATTTAGTTTTAATATAGCTTAATAAGTCTAGTTTACGGTTTTGAATAGTTCAATTTGTATTTAGGTAGAATCTGTCTTAGATCTTAGTTTATAGCTTATTATAGTAGCTTATTCAACATTGCTTATTTTACCTTAGTATTCGCTTATTTATCATTTATATGATTAGTTTTTAATCTTTTTTTGCAAATCATGGCTTACTTGGATCTGTTTTGGCTTTAAAATGAGATTACAAATTTTAAAGGGGTGTTTGGGATAAGCATTTATAATGCAAGAAAAGAGAGTGCGATCTGTTTTTGGATACCAGACTTGATTTCATAAGCTCTAATTAAGTTTCTAAACAAGTTTTTATAAGCTTAAAAGTAGTTTTGTCAAGTTTAGAGTTTGATTTATCAACTTTCCAAGTCTGCCAATCATTAGGGATGTCAAACTACTTATTTGATTGATTTTTTTCCAAATGCTTGTGTGAGTTATAGTTTTCTAAGTTCAAATGAGTTTTTTTGGCATCATTCAACATCTGTTTTGAGTTAGTTCTCAGAAATAGCTTATTTGAAAGTTTAATGGCAAAACATCAAGGTAGTTGGTTTTAAGAGCCTTGCTTTGCAGATCATTTAGTGGTTAAGCTTTAGCTTATCTTTGGTTAATCTTAATTAAATTTAGCTTATTGAGATCTAAGTTGAATCTGTTTTAAGTTTTTTTAGTTGGTTAAAGTAGAATTTGAGTCTTAATTTCAAGTTGCAAATGAGTCCTTCATATCAAAAAGCAAAAAAATATTAGTGTAGTTTGGTATTTGCAATTCCTTTTTTTAGCATAATCTCTTATTGAATTTTCTTAACTCTAGCTTATTTGTGTTCTTCAAGTGTTAACCTATATCTGCTTTAAGTTGTCTAGCTTTTTCTTAGCTTAATTGGTCTTAATTTTAGCTTAAAATCTGTCAAATCCTTTAAGTCTCTGTCTGAGTAAACTTTTTTAATGCTTTTAGGTAATTTTCAGCTTATTTAGGTTTGCTTAAATCTACTCATTAGTGCTTATTAGGTCCTAGACTTTATTTGCTTTTTAGGGTTTTTCTTCAGCTAAATGTCCAAGTGCTTATTAGTTCAAAATTTAAGCTTAAAATGTGTCAAGAGTCTTTTAAAAGTATCATTTAGAGTAGACTGTCTAATTGGTTTTAGGTGCTTTTTAGCTTATTTAGTTAGCTCATTTCTAGTCTAAAGTGCTTATTAGGTGTAGGTTTAGGACTGTTTCAGCTTATTTGCTTATCTTTTGGCTTATTAGGCCCCAATTATCTTAGCTTAATGTTAGTTAGTTTTAAGCCCAACTGTCAATTTTAGGAGAGTTTTTTCCTAGCTTATTCATAAGTTTTAGTAAAAAGCTCTTTATTAAAGTTGTTCCTTTTAGCTTGATCTTTAGCTTTTTCAAAAAGAAAATTAAAAAAAAAAGTTTTCAAAAAAGTGCAGTTCCAGGACTCGAACCTGCGACCTCACCTTCACAACACCAACACCTTAACCAGTAGCGCCCTTGGGACTTTTCTGTTAACCCTTTGCACACTTAATTACTTATACACGCTTTTCAATTGTAGCTTATTGAGCTTATTGAATTTTAGCAGCTTATGGGATAGAGCTTATTGATCCATTTTTCTTTATAATCTCCTTTTTAGCTTAAAGTATTTTTAGGAATTTCCTAAAAAACTTAGGATTAAGTTTAGTATATTTAATTTAATTTTTAGTATTATTTACTTTTAAAAGTAGTTTTAAATAGATTAAAAAGTCAAAAAAAAATATTTATAGACTTTTAAAAAATATTTTAAGTCATTTAGTTTAAGAAATTTGCATTTTGAATTTTTAAAATTTTAATTTGTCATTTTTAGTTAATTAAGTTAGTTTATTAGTTTTTAATTACTTTTAAATGTCGTTAGGTTCTTAAATTGTTTTAATTTCTAGTTTAGCGTGCCTTTATATGCTTTCTCTTTGCATTATTAGGTTTAGAATTCAAAAACCAAAATTTTGAATATTCAAGCACGTGATCACAAACCGAAACAAGGTTTTCAAATTCACACTTCGTCGGGATACGACATCCGGGAGATAAAAATATTGTTTGTCCTCAAGGAATTTTTATATCAAACGGGATACTCTCTATACTATTACTAATTTGAGATATTTAGGATATATAATATATTTTATATAGACTATTTTGATCGAATCACCACCATCGAGCAATTGATAACACAACGCGTAGCTGAGGCGATGGCAGCTTACGAGGCAAACCAAAACAATCAAAATGGAAATGGAAATCCCAATGTGATTGTTGGAGGTGTTGTGCCCGTTGCTCGTGAGTGTACTTATCAAGACTTCGTGAAATGCCAGCCACTAAACTTCAAGGGGACTGAAGGAGTTGTTGGGTTGACTAGATGGTTTGAAAATATGGAGACTGTGTTTCACATCAGCAATTGTCTAAAGAAGTATCAAGTGAAGTATGCCTCATGCACTCTACATGACAGTGCATTAACTTGGTGGAACTCACACAAGAGGACAATTGGAACTGATGCTGCATATGCCATGACATGGAAGGAACTTATGAAGTTGATGACTGAGGTATACTGTCCAAGAAATGATATTCAGAAGATGGAGACTGAGTTATGGAATCTGGCTGTGAAGGGTAATGATTGACTGCTTATACCCAAAGGTTCTAAGAGCTAATCTTACTGTGCACTAAGATGGTCCCTGAAGAGGAAGACCGAGTTGAGAAGTTTATTGGGGGTCTACCCGATAACATCCAAGGAAATGTGATTGCTACTGAACCCACAAGACTCCAAGATGCTATTCGAATTGCAAACAATTTAATGGATCAGAAACTAAAAGGTTATACTGCTAGGGATGCTAAGAACAAGAGGAGGTTTGATAACGACCCAAGAGATAACCATGTGCAACAACCACCCTTTAAGAGGCAGAATGTAGCAAGGGCTTACACGGTTGGGAACAATAAGAATAAAGGCTATGCTGGAATTTTACCACTCTGCGACAAGTGCAAGCTGCACCACCACTGTCCATGTCCCGTTAAGTGTGGAAACTGCAAGAAGGTTGGCCACCAAGCAAGAGACTATTGGGCCTCTACTACGATGACATGCTATGGATGTGGAGGAAAAGGACACACTAAGAGGTGTTGCCCAGAATTTGGGAACCAAAATAAAGAAGGAGAAGCTCGCCAGAACCTCGACATTGTTATGGGTACGTCCCTCCCCGAAAATTCATTACATTCTCGTATTAACTAATGCAAGCGATAATAGGAATTTCATTTTCACCGTTATTAGCCATCATGGCGGTGTCGCCTCAATTTTCTCGGTCATTTAACACTTGGTTAAGTTAACTAATGATTGACTTTGTCATCTTCTTTCAAGAACTATCCTTTAACCGCACCCTTTTCTTGAACCTTCCGTCTACGTTAAATACCACGACTTGAGCTTTGAGGAAAAAGCTCTTCTAACGGGGAAAGGATGTCACACCCCGTAAATTTCAGGCCATTATTTTAAACTATTCCGTTCATTATTTTGACTTTTATAAGTTACATTTGAATTTGACTTAAAACCAGGAAGTTATCACGCGTAAAACTAAAAAACGTTATCGGACGCGTCCCGACTCCAAACTAAGTTTAGTCTACTCATATTATTCTTGATTTAGTCATTTTATAGTGGTACGTAGGCTAAGTACACTTACGTTTATAATTTTTACGTTTATCGCATACGTTTTACGTTCAACGGAACCCTGGAAACTCACCACCTTTGCATGTAAACTAGAGTTAGCAACCAGTATCTATCCTAAACTCAAAAATTTCGAAATATTTCTCCCCATTCTCTGTAAAATCTTGGTTCAAGCCTCTAATTAAATTAATGGTATATTTTCTTTTTTTATTAGGCATGTGTTATGTGTAAGTGTAGATAGTGACCTCTCCTGAGGTCTTTCTCATGCACACATACATTTACCAACATATGCATGTGACTTATTCTTACACCATTTGACTAGTGTTTTAACCATTTGACCTTTAACCATCCATACTTGCACCATGGTTCCATATTGTTGGCTCATGGCCTCCCTTTTTCTTTCTCTTTTGAACCGAACACAGACACACACACAATAAGTGTGTGCTAGTCTTTGACTTGGTCAATACTTATACACCAAAACCCTAGGCTTACAATATAAATACACCCCTTATAAGAATTTAGGTCATTTTCATATTCTTCGAAGCCTCTAAAATTTTATCTCTTATTCCCTTTTTCTTCTTGTAGTCACGGCTCAACATACACACCCATAGGGTGTCCAAAATCTTCATTTCCTTTCAAGATCTAGTGTACTGTTTTCATAGACTGGTTCTTTGATTTTAAGGTTCTTGTTCAAGATCTAAAGTTAGGGTTTGGTTATATTTATTGGTTTTTCAAGATCTAGGGTTATTAGTTTAGATCTTGTGTTTTCCCTCTTATTCTTCTCATCTTGTAAGCTTACTTTGAAACTCTTACTTTCATTTCTACCATTCATTCTATATTTACTTATGTTCTTGCATAGATCTATATATCCTATTGTGTTTGTGCAAGTCTTTTAAAAAGAAACAAGATGGTTAATGAAATAATCAAACTTTTATGTGTTCTTTGATTTACATATTGTTATTATGGTAATGATGAGTGAACTAGTGTGTTGCAATAATGATGATGATGGGATTAGGATATATTTAAGAGTGGTTTTGTTGGTTAGTTTAGTAGTGAATGTGATTAGGTTAGTATAAGCACTATTGTGAAGTTTTGATGAATTTTTAGAAGCGTTTACGAAAAATAATATTGGTGGTCCATTTTTGTTTGGAGGTTTTCGGACACTTAAGAATGTTTTCATTAGTCGAGAAAGTAGTTTTTGGATAGCTTGTTTCGAATAGATAGATTTTCATATCTCGAACACTAAAAACAGACTTAAAACGGCCTAGATATGACCAAATGAAACTTGATACATTTTTCGGCAAAACAATTTTAATACGATCAGATCAGAAGCTTAAATGACCATTTTGGAGCCTTTCGAGTCCATTTAGGCTAAAGTGTAAAACACAAACATGACCTAAAATAACGTTTCCCTTTCAAACTCGCGAAAGTCGTGTTAAAAATGCTTTATGAGTGAGTTAAACCTTAATTTTCGTCAAGTTATTTTCGGACATATAATTTTATATATGAAAACGTTTTCAAGCGGGTTAGGTCCGTTTAGGTTCCGAAAACCTAAGAAAATATTAACGTAGCTTTCCAATATTATTACGAGAGGTTAGGAGTTTTTCTAAAAATAATATTTCGATGTCGTTGAACATTTCTAAATATAGTAAGTTAGGATATACTAGCGAGATAGATATAATGCATAGTCATTTAGGTTTCACTAATGCGCTTTTGAAATTATAGAAACGACTAAGATAGGGGACGCTATTACCGTGTCGAAACTAAAAACTTCCCTAAAATAGAAACTTTCTAAAAATAGCAACTTTCCGAAATAGGAAACCTTTCGTAAAACATGGCGTAACGTTACTATAAACCTTATACTTTCGTAATGACACGTTTTTACTAAATAAACTAAAGCACAAACACTTATGGATGTCTATTTCTTATATAAGCGTCTTATCCGACGTTTTGTTATTTATTCGTTGTTTCTGAAGCGCGTCTTCTAATTAGGTCGCGGTTAGAGTCGTTCGATTTCGTTATACTCTTCATTGAATTACTTTCTCACCATTTGCTTAAGGTGAGTTTATAGCCCCACGTTTTACTTATTTTACATTTACTTTATAACTTTTGGGGTGAGAAACATGCTCGTTTACAAACACGTTTACATTATTAACTTCAAACTCGTTATATGTTCGTTTACAAACTCATATGCATGAATGTTATCAAACTCGTTTAGATGCTCGTTTAAAAAACTCGTTTACATGATTGATTTCACACTCGTTTTACTATGAATATAAGTACTTTAAACTCTTTACGAATACGTTGGTTGCTTTTACTATGAATGCAAGTACCTCAAACTTTTACATATTACCTAAGTTTCCCTATTGCCACGTAATACACACTATCATGAACCGTTAACTACTTCGTGTAAACACGAATGCTGTGAATAAATCTATTGGGGTTGACACCCCCACGCAGAATTTTGGATGAGTACATTAGTTAGTGGGTGCATTTTATTTGAGGTAGTACTTGGGTGTTTTGGCAAAACATCGATTCGAGACAAATCTAAAAGACTAGGATTTATACAACTTGTTAAGGCTTCAGTGTCATGAGCTTAGGGTAATATCGTAAACATTTCTATGTGATATTGTATGTGTTACAATAGTCACACACACTTAAAAACGTTGAGATCCTCACTACTTTTATTAAACGATATCAGTTACCAAATACTTTTCCTGATTTTGTGAATGAAACCGAAATTACTAAACTCTTTTAGTCCTCATACATATTTTACTTAAACCTATGAACTCACCTACTTTATGTTGACGTTTTTAAGCATGTCTTTCTCTGGTGCTTAGCTGTGGATGTCTTTGATTGCTATATGGTGTCTCCTTGTATGGCCCGGTTTTTAAGAATCTTTATCTATTGTTTAAACATCGTTGACAAATTCAAATCTTATTTACGCTTCCGCATTTGACCCCTTTTAAATCATATAAATATTGTAACGACTTAATTTATGTTATCAATGCAACGATGTTTATTTTTAAAATAAACTCCTTAGAGTTTGTTTTTTGTACTTTGTGCCACGCATACTCATGAAGTCACGCCCTCGGACACGTATTCCGTCCAGGCTCCGTTTGGGGGTGTGACAGATTGGTATTAGAGACAGGTTATAGAGAACTATGTAGGGTCTATAAACAGTATGTGATCCTTACGTGCTCATACTTTGCTAAAGTACGCGAAACTCCCCGTTTATGGCATATATATAAGTAAATATATGTTATATATATAAGTATGTATGTATAGAATATAAATATAATAAATAAAAATATATAAATATATATATATAAAAATTATATAAATGTTTATATATATATATATATATGTAAAAATATATATGTATATATATATAAATATATATATATGTATAGATACTATATGATTAATATATATATATATGTTATATATAGGCCTCGTTTGGGGGTGTCACATATTGGTATTCAGATCCAAGGTTATAGAGAACCAGGTAGTATATACTAGGTCTGGTCTATAACCAGTATGTGATCCTTACGTGTTCTTACTTTCTATATACGCGAAATCCCTGTTATGCATATATATATATATATACACATACATACATACATATAAGTACTAAATATATCATATTACCATAATTATACTTACATTTCATTTTGCATAATTATACTTACATTTCATTTTGCCATATCTTATATTTTACATCATGTTTACTTTATTCACCATACGCGTCCTACATAGTTTCATATAAAGGTCATTGTATAAACACTAAAACTTTTCTAAGACATTGTGGGTGAAACAATGGTCTCGTTTGATTCTAAAACATCGTGAGTATACGATGGTCCTTAAAACTTCTACATGAATTTACATAATATTATTTTTCATATCGTCGAAACTTGTTACAGTCCTCCGATCCTACGTTATCTTACTATCCGAACCTGAATGCGAGCTTGAACACCCGTCCCATACTGTTAAAACCCCTACGTCATCTCATAACGTCGCAATCTTCCGTACTCTTGGTAATTTCTAGAAATATGCCGATTAATTCACATATGATATTAACCCGTCATCTAATAGCGTTTCATTTATTTTAACTTGACTTATTTATTTTCCTTTTACTTCTCTTAATTTGGAAGAAAATGTCGGCATCAAGAAAAGGAATGAGTTTCGAAGAAATGGAGCAGGTTGTAGCCCAACGAGTCGCTAATGCTATTGAAGCTATTGCGATCTACGAGTCAAAAATCCGCATGGCTCACGACTCGATGAGTCAGGTCGTACGCGAGGAAGCCACAGTAGGAAAGATTGTTAGCAACAAAAGGAAATAGGGAAGTGATCATGGTAGGGATTCTGACCAACAACAAAGCAAGAGGATTGAAGTAGTTAGAGCACACGCTACTAGGGCAAGCAACAAGAAGGCGTATGCTAGAAATTTGCCTTACTGCAACAAGTGTTAGTGGCATCATATTGGACCGTGTGCTGTGATGTGTGGTAGCTGTAAGAGAGTTGGCCACACGACAAAGAATTGTAGGACTTCCGCTCCTACACAAATTAAGAGGGCCCCAGTAGCCAACCAGAAACCTGCAGTAACCTATTTCGGATGTGGTGCTCAAAGGCATTTTAAGAGTAAATGCCCAAAATTTAAGAACCAGATGTATGATAATCAGAAAAAAAGGAGGGAAAAACTCGCAAGAACTCTAAGGTCGTCAAGGATTTTACTAATGCTTAAGGAGAGATTTTTCTGACCTAGTGAGACCGAAGTCGAAACTTTCTATAACTATATTCTCTAAGAGTTACGCATTAGTACTTTTCTATAAATTTCGTTGTATTGTGTGGATGTTTTTTTTGAAATTTCTATTAATGTATGTGTCATGACGACTCCGTCGGTTACGCTTTAATACTCTATTAACTTATGTAAGCTACCCCTCGAATTTGTTACCATCTTATGAATTCCCGTATTGTCTTATAAACCATTTTACTATTATAAACTAATTGGATGTTATCCTATGAAAAATTTTAGTGTCGACTTATAAACAGAGTTGTTGTCGTTTTATAAACTATTTTACAGCTAGCCTACAAACCGTTTGCTGATAGCTCATCATTTATTTTGCTAACACCTTATAAACCATTTTGATATCATTTTATAAACCGTTTTGTCAACATCTTATAATTATCCTACTATCACCTCATAAATTATTTTGCAATCATTTTATAAACTAATTCATTTTCATCTTATAACCTATTTTGCGTTTATTTATAAACTCTTTTGCTACCATATTATAAACTACTTCGTTGTCCTTCACAACCTATTTCGTTGTCATTTTATAAGCTAATTAGTGTCAATTTGTAAACTATTCGTTACCATATTATAAACCCCTTACTATTTAAAAAAACTGTCACTTGATTTTCTCGAAAACCATTTTTCTAACACCATAAAAAAAATTCTACTATCTTGCAAAATATCTTGTGTTGATATATAAGCTGCCTTGTTCCTGTTTTCACAAACTGTTTTTGCTACCTTATGAACCACATTGTAAATATACCATGTAAACCTTTAAACATAACACTAGTTTGACGAAAAGAGCATTTCATCGTTAGTACCTAAATTATACATAGCCTGATCACCTATGGATAATTTAGGAAGGACCATGCCATGCTAAGGTAGTCACCAATTTTTTTTGTCAATCTACCTTCACTTTCCATTTTTATTTACCTTTCTTTCTCTATATTTTCAACAAATTTTATCGTATTCATGTTTTACTAATATTTTGCGTGCGTGTTCGTGAGTTGTGTCTGTCGTGTGTATTTGTATTAGTAAGTGCGTAACTAAGTGGATTTTCCTAACCCTATCATATAGAGACACCGTACCCTTAGCCAAGAGACCAAATCACGCTCCTTGCGGTCATGATGATCATGGATTGTAAAGTTTTGGAACACTAGGAACTGATCCCTTTTAATTGGATTAGGATCAAGAAAATATGAAGATAGCTAACTCACCGGCCCAGAAACTGTTACTGAAACAACTGAGACGTAAAAGAGCTCTGCTGAAGTGAGATGAAAACTAGTTGAGTTTCAAGTTAGAGTAAAGGGCATGATGAAAATGTCGCCAAAAAAGGGGTGATACGTTTTGGCAAATGGGGAAAGCTGAAACCGCGTTATATTTAGGTCTTTTCAAAATCCTTGATAAAGTTGGAATCATTTTAGACAACATTTAAGCTTGTCCCAGAGAATCATTACTTGAAATCCTTATACATTAGCTATTTTTTTGCCTATTCGTGCATTACTTGTGCCCAATATGTGTATACACGGATAAGTGCACATGCGAATTATATTGCTTTGGGTATTATTTTCTTTGGATTTATTCTGCCATGAAATTGTTTTGCAGAGAGTTTATCTCTGCTATGAGTTCGTTTTGTTTGAGTTACTTTTACCTTAAGTCTATCATTTCTGTTCGTTCACTTTTTCCTTGCGCCTGGCCTAGGAATATGTCAATTAGTTTCAACACGCCTTATTCTCGTCACCTCGTAATGTCTTATTTATTTATTTAATTATATACCTTTTTTACACGACTTTATACCGTCACACCCTTCCTTACTCCTCGTGAATTGCAAAAAACATGCCGACTTCAGGACAAGGTCTAAATGTTGCCTCCATTGAGCAATTGATAACCCAACGTGTAACTGAGGCGATGACAGCTTATGAAGCAAACCAAATCAATCAAAACAGAAATGGAAATCCCAAAGTGAATGTTGGAGGTGTTGTGCCCATTGCTTGTGAGTGTACTTATCAAGACTTTGTGAAATGTCAGCCACTTAACTTCAAGGGAACTGAAGGAGTTGTTGGGTTGACTAGATGGTTTGAAAAGATAGAGACTGTGTTTCACATCAACAATTGTCCAAAGAAGTTTTAAGTGAAGTATGCCTTATGCACTCTACAAGACAGTGCATTGACTTGGTGGAACTCACACAAGAGGACAATTGGAACGGATGTTGCATATGCCATGTCATGGAAGGCACTTATGAAGTTGATGACTAAGGTATAATATCTAAGAAATGAGATTTAAAAGACGGAGAATGAGTTATGGAATCTGGCTGTGAGGAGTAATGATTTGACTGCCTATACCCAAAGATTCCAAGAGCTAATCTTGTTGTGTACTAAGATGGTCCCTGAAGAGGAGGACCGAGTTGAGGAGTTTATTGGGGGTCTACCCGATAATATCCAAGGAAATGTGATTGCTGCTGAACCTACAAGACTCCAAGATGCTATTCGAATTGCAAACAACTTGATGGATCAGAAACTGAAAGGTTATACTTTTAGGAATGATGAGAACAAGAGAAGGTTTAATAACGACCCAAAAGATAACCGTGTGCAACAATCACCTTTAAAGAGGCAAAATGTGGTAAGGGCTTACACGGTTGGAAACAATAAGAATAAAGGCTATGCTGGAACTTTACCACTCTGCGACAAGTACAAGCTGCACCACCATAGTCCATGTCCCGTTAAGTGTGGAAACTGCAAGATGGTTGGCCACCAAGCAAGAGACTGTTGGGCCTCTACTACGATGACATGCTATGGATGTGGTGAAAAAGGACACACTAAGAGGTATTGCCCAGAATTTGGGAACCAAAATGGAGAAGGAGAAGCTCGTGAGAACCTCGACATTGTTATGGTACGTCCCTCCCCGAAAATTCGTTACATTCCCGTATTAACTAATGCAAGCGCCAATAGGAATTTCATTTTTTCCGTTATTAGCCATCACGTCGGTGTCGCCTCAATTTTCTTGGTCATTTAACACTTGGTTAAGTTAACTAATGATTGACTTTGTCATCTTCTTTCAAGAACTGTCCTTTAACCGCACCCTTTTCTCGAACCTCCCGTCTACGTTAAATACCACGACTTGAGCTTTGAGGACAAAGCTCTTCTAACGGGGAAAGAATGGCACACCCCGTAAATTTCAGGCCATTATTTTAAACTATTCCATTCATTATTTTGACTTTTATAAGTTACATTTGAATTTGACTTAAAACCGGGAAGTTATCCCGCGTAAAACTGAAAAACGTTACCGGACGCGTCCCGAATCCGAACTAAGTTTAGTCTACTCATATTATTCTTTATTTAGTCATTTTATAGTGGTACGCAGGCTACATACACTTACGTTTACAATTTTTACGTTTATCGCGTACATTTTATGTTTTTAGCATTTTAAGTCCAACGGAACCCCGAAAACTCACCACCTTTGCATGTAAACTCGAGTTAGCAACCATTATCTATCCTAAACTTAAAAATTTCGAAATCTTTCTCCCCATTCTCTTCAAAATCTTGGTTCAAGCCTCTAATTAAATCAATAGCATCTTTTCTTGTTTTATTAGGCATGTGTTATGTGTAAGTGTAGATAGTGACCTCTCATGAGGTCTTTCTCATGCACACATACATTCACCAACATATGCATGTGACTTATTATTACACTATTTGACTAGTTTTTTTAACCATTTGACCTTTAAACATCCATACTTGCACCATAGTTCCATATTGTTGGCTCATGGTCTCCCATTTTCTCTCTCTCTTGAAACGAACACACACACAATA
>BQNB010008700.1:40394-89085 GCA_026074375.1 Tanacetum coccineum
CCAACAACTATCAAGAAAATTCAATGCCCTCCAGGGTATTTTACTATCATGGCATTCAAATTTTGCTTATTGATCCTTGTGATATGTGTTCGCTCATGCATAAACGTTTGGTTCTTCTGCAGATGCTATTGCAGGATGGGCTCTAGGATTAAATACCGTAAGTTCTTTTGATTAATAAAATGCTAATCGATAGCAGCACACCCATCCGTTTTAGCTTAGTATTCTTTTGAAGATATGAAATTTAGCGTTTTTGAGTGAGCTATTAACATGCAGGATGCTTCACTGGCACCAAGTGTGATAAGGGAACAGAACTTCCAAGCATGCAAGTTTATGGAATCTTGCTCATTGTAAGTACTTGATCATTTATAACAGGGGTGTTTGGTTTTGTGTTTTGGTACCGACTACGTAGTATATGATTATTGTCACTTAAAGTCTCAATAATCGGTCTTTAATGTTTGGATGGACAGTTTCTGCTGCGATATGTTATCTTGTAATTAGGGGTCAAATAATTAGTTTCACCGTGACAAAAATTAAGTATCTGATGATACTGTAACATAATCAGGAAATTTTTCACAACTGGAACCACATCCAAACACTATCTCCCACTACTTGTATTATGTCAACTGATTGTCTCATACTGATTATATGAATAAAATAACTATTGTTACACCTTACATCTGTTTGTATACAATTTCTTATGCCATGGACTATGCATACGTATTAATGTCCAAAAAAATTGTAGGTGTTGCTGAGTGCTATATTGATTGTCGTCTACAATTGCTCAGACCAAGTAATATCAAATCGATATGAAAAGCAAGCAAAGTCAAGGGAAGCAGCAGCCAAATATGCACGAGAAATAGCACAAGCAAGACAAAAATCTCGAGCTGGAAAAGATACTGGCTGGAAGCCGTCAGGGTTACAAGGGTTACAAGAAACACTCTCACGAACCTTTTCCAGAACAAAAACCACCAGGAGTACACTAGGGAACAAAAAGGAAACCCATTTAAGTGACGATAATATAGAAAATGATAAAAGTTCCAATTTAGAAAAAGGAGATAAAAATAAAGATACAAACGCAAAACACGCACGCAAAGCTTCAAAAGATCAATTACACACGAGAAGTATGATATATAAATACGCATATGGTCAAATCGAGAAAGAAAAAGCAATGGAGGAAAACATGAATGTGATGTATGGTGATGATTATATTATAAGAAGTAGGCCTAGGATTGAGGTTGCGTTTAAGGAGTTAACGTTAACTCTCAAAGGTAAACGCAAAAATATCATGAGATGTGTTAGTGGTAAAATATTACCTGGTAGAATATCGGCTGTAATGGGTCCTTCAGGGGCTGGAAAGACGACTTTTTTATCTGCTTTGACCGGAAAAATAACTGGATGTACTATGTCTGGGAAGATTGAAATCAACGGAAAGAATGAATCTATTCACTCTTATAAAAAGATTGTCGGTTTTGTACCACAAGATGATATAGTTCATGGTGATTTAACTGTAGAAGAGAACCTGCGGTTCAGTGCACGCTGCAGGTATGCCTTTTTATGAAATTAGTTTAATCATATTATATTAGTATCTATATACTGACTCGTTGTCTTGTATCATTGCTAAAATCCTGCAATATGAAGACTATCTGCCGATTTGCCAAAAGCAGATAAAGTTCTTATAACAGAAAGAGTAATCGAAGCGTTAGGACTACAAGGAGTGAGAGATTCTAAAGTGGGGACAGTAGAAAAACGTGGAATTTCTGGAGGCCAAAGGAAACGAGTGAATGTTGGGCTTGAGATGGTCATGGAACCGTCACTTTTAATCTTAGACGAACCCACTTCCGGTTTAGACAGTGCTTCTTCCAGTTTACTTCTTAGAGCTCTTCGACGTGAAGCTCTTGAAGGTGTTAACATAAGCATGGTCGTTCACCAGCCAAGCTACTCGTTATACAAAATGTTTGATGATTTAATACTTTTAGCAAAAGGTGGTTTAACTGTGTACCATGGACCCGTAGATAAGGTCGAGGAATACTTTTTAGGTATAGGAATTACCATACCAGACCGTGTGAATACTCCTGATCATTTAATTGATATTCTTGAGGGGATAACGAAACCAGGTGGAGATGTGACAGCTAAGCAGCTTCCTGTGAAATGGATGCTTCATAATGGGTATACGGTACCCCCAGATATGTTGCACCTTTGTGATAATAATGGATCATCATCGACGCCAGCGATAGTTACTGAGCATGGTGAGGGCCAACGGGAAGTTGAAAAGTATAACTACTTTACAACCCCGGATTTATCGGGCAGAGTAACTCCCGGGGTGTTTAGGCAGTACAGATATTACCTCGGAAGGTAATCTAGTCTTTATTCAATTATACAAACGTACTTGCGTAATTTGGGTAGTTTAACATATTTATATAGGAACTATCAGTGTTTTTAAGCTGGTTTTTAGTGTTCTTTGGCTACAATGACTCAGACGTGACACAGTTAAATAGCTCATGTACAAAAAAGTATCACGACTAAAACAAGGCAAATGCAAAAGTACATTGATCATATGTGCAAAATTAGAAACCCCTATTACAATTTGTTATCTGCATTTCAATCATATATTAAGTTAATTGCGTAATTTGGGTGTCACAGGGTTGCTAAGCAGCGATTGCGGGATGCAAGAGTACAAGCAGCAGACTATATAATTCTTTTGCTTGCTGGAGCATGCTTAGGAACCATGGTCCTGAATGTTTTAATTCCCCACATGGTATGATTGTTTGTGCTGTGTGCCACTTTTGTGATTGTTGATGATGTGAATTTGATGATTCTTTGTGTTGTTTGATTTTGAAGTTGAAGTTCTTCTTTTTGACTTGTATTTGTTGTGTGGTTTGTTTCCTGTTTTTTTTTGTACACTGTGAATGTTTTTTGACTTCTGTGAACGCTAGTGGTTCTTGTTGCTGACCCCCCCGCTTTGGTTTGACTAGTTTTGAGTATGTTGATGTGTTTTTTTTGTTGATTATTTTGTTTTGATTTGACTTTGTGTGATTGTGTCACCTGATTTTTTCGTGCCCTTTTGTGTGATTTTTGATCTGTCTGATTGTTTGAATGGTGCAGTGGATGTATCATTTGGATATACTGGTTATCAATATACCGTCATTGCTGTCTGTAAGTGCACAAAATAAAAACAATAAGATGACTTATTCTGCATCGCATTTGCTTTTTATTGGCATTTATGACTATCGATTTGCTTCTTTTGTCATTTTTAAATGGGTTATTGCATAAAACGGTAACCAACCTTAAAATATACGAGTGGCATCTAACATGTCAACCTTTCTCATGATACGTTAGCTTCTGGCGAACGTTTGAAACTTTCTTGAATTTTTTTGTCCTAAAATAAGTTTTCTGGTTACCCTTTTATGCAATTGGCTCTTGTCAAATCGCAGACTCTCTCATATTTTTTATAGTATTATGAATCCTTTTGAGGTGATGAAAATAATCTCCTTTCCAGATATAAGACCATTACGTTTAAATGTTTAAAAATGTAAAAATATTATATAATCTTTATCTTTTGTTAACTTGTGCTCACCGTGATATCAGTCAATTTCGAGCTCATTAGGCCAAGTTCTACTTTTCGGGCGTTACAAAATTGGTCTCACATATTAGGAAAACGGAGTGCGGTGTGCATGTTGCAATATCTGTTAAAAAACTATAAACTTGTTTTCTGTACTAAATATGATGTCCTGATTTATGATTGCAGCTTTGTTATGCATGATTGGGGCTTTGAGAACATTTGCAATGGATAAATTACAATACAGGAGGGAGAGTGCTAGTGGCATGAACAGTTTATCGTATTTTCTAGCCAAAGATACAATGGATCTTTTAAACATAGTGATGAAGCCGTTAGTTTATCTATGCATGTTCTACTTTTTTAGCTACCCAAGGTCAAGCTTCGAGTCAAATTATTTAACTTTGCTGTGCCTGGTTTATTGTGTGACGGGCATATCTTATACTCTTGCCATTGCACTCGAGTTTAGTCAAGCCCAATTGGTATAACACCTTTTAAAATACCAAGAATTATTTTCCTTAAAATTTTATAAATTTACATCTAATACTCTTTCTACGCTTTCCTCAGTGGTCGGTGCTTCTTCCTGTTGTTTTGACCCTCATTGCGAATCAGGACAAAAGTTCGGCGATTTCATTGGTTTCAAAGTTTGTCTTTCCTAGGTGGGCTTTGGAAGCCTTTGTGATTGCAAATGCCAAAGAGTACGTTTTCAAATCCATTTATGGAATAACATGACGAATATTGATAAAAGCATGAAATTCTAATAATTCATTTTGGTGTTTCAGGTACACGGGCGTGTGGCTGATGACACGATGTGCTGCGTTGAAGAAATTTGATTTTGATATACATAACACAAGGAGATGTCTTTGCTACCTTATTGCAACCGGCGTAGGTTGTCGTGTCATAGCATTCATTTGTTTGATGTGTAGGTCTAAATAGTGGAATTTAACTCCAGCGAGTTGAATTTAGAGGTCAATCACTGATTCTTGGTGGCCGAAGAAGCAAAGGGGTCTCGAGTTTTATTATGATCAACTATGAGGATCAAGTATGCTGGTTGGAAGGCTTATGATTTGTTAATGGCCCTAATGGAAGGCACGAGTACAGACCCTTTGGACCAAACGGGTTAGACAGCAGAAAATTGCTCCGATTTTCTAGCTTTCATCTGTGCAGAGCTTAAAAGATTTTTGTTTATTTTGAATCCTAGAGACCCAAAGGAATTGTACAAATGATAGTTTTTCCATATAGCTTAGCTTATGAAGAATTTGCATAGGTGGACTTTTTTTAATGTTATCCTCCAATACTCTTTACTCATTATAAATGACATTTTTATAGTAACAAAAGATCAAAAAAAGAATTCCATGTTTATAAAAATATATAATATGTATTATATATTACCTTAAGACTTTTTTAACATTCACAGAATTACCATCCATTTGACTTTACGAGAAAACACAACTCCACTTAATAAGTCATACTATTACTCTATAATACAATTCTCAAATGGTCGGTGGCACTGTAGCAGCTACAGTGTCTGCTACAGTGCTACAATACCGAGCCAAAAACTAGTCCAAAATTTGGCCAAATTTTTTTTTTTAAATACCGGTGGTTACTGGGCAGTGGGGCAAGTGTCAAAATAAGGTAGATGATAAAACTGGGACCATGAAACCGTAGCAACGCCCATTTATAAGTAAAATAGGTAGTACGTTCTCCCTATTAAAGACCCTAATTCATTCGCCACCACTTATCAAGCAACGATGTAACTCGTATACACACACACTTACAAACTACTGTAATATGCAATATGGCAATATTGTATGATTTGTTGGTTATTTCCATCACAACATGTTCAAGTAACTGCCATAGCCATACACAATGTATTCCTCAGACCCCAATTGCTTGTTAAAACCACCATCAGCATATTCCTTAATCGGAAAGCATATTCAAAACATTGTCAAATGATTATTCAGTGGCTAAAACTTGTTCAAGCTCGCGATAAAGCTAATCAAGTAATGCATATTGGTAAAATAATCGTAGCTCGTAAGTCAACAATTCTATAACAGCACAAACACAAATTTTAACCTACACCTTAACAAACATTATTACAGCTAACTATTCATTATACAGCGCGGACTACATTGATGGTGATGGATTGGTCATTTTCGTCACATCATTAACCGAGAAAGCACCTTAAACAAAGAAGCTAAAAAACTATTATCATAAACCATCTCAAAACTTGCTTACTTGTTCAAAACATAGTCAGATGATTACACATTGTCCAAATTCGCGATAAAAACGCGTCAAGTAATACACATTGATACGAGGCAAGAGTTCAAATAAAATAGTATATTAAAGTAAAAAATGTAAGAGAGCATTACAGAGCCATCCGATGCATTGATCAAAGGGTCATGATGTGTATGGCAACATCGTAAATTAAGTGAAGTGTTAAAGCCTTGTACTTTTTGTTGGAGGGTTATTTCGTATTTTTACAAGCCGTTTGTATCTAAATAATTTTATCATTTCAAATTATTGTACGTACTTAAAATGGGAACTAATCCTCATGGCTACGTAAATAATCTATCAAACTTAGAGAATTGATTTCTCTGTTGATGATGATTATATGTGGTTTTAAATTTTGTTTTCTTAATGTTCTCTACATCTAGAAATCGAATATGCCCAGTTGCCCACATCAATAACTCCAATCTAGTTATTCTGAATTTTGATTTTTTTGCTCTGCAACTTTTTGGGATCGATAATGATAATTATGAAGCTTTTTTTTAGTTGAAAGTGATGCGAATGATGATATTTTTCTATCATTAATTTATGACATTAAACGATATAGTCACGATGATCGTCGATGATGAATTAAGGATGTTTGAATTGATAATGATGATGATGATCAAAGTTCATGTTGATGCGATGATCTTACGATGATGACATCAAATCGGTGATAAAAATAACGACGAAGATACGATGCAAACAGATCCACAACCCTTGCTTGATGAAATACTGATTATATGTTGTGGATGATGATTAAGATGCAGATATGCATTGACGATGCAAGTTCGAACACATATGGAGTTATTATTGCAACTTATGATGACGATGGTTTATGACATTGACATGAGTATGATGATTCAGATGCAATATAGCTAATAAATATGCAAACAATGAAAAATTTATAGAAACCATTAAGAGTCATCAGTGAACTAAAACAAAAAAAAAATTAACTGTCCATGCATGCTCGCAGAATACCGTTCATGATGCACGCAAAAACCTCTCACTCAAAAAACGTTGAAGTACAAAAGGATAAGGGTGAAGTCCCTTATCTCAATCCAGAAATGGACAATACACTTCAACCTATTTCTACTTACTAACTCCCCGACATTAGCAAGACACAGCCAATCTATAACTAACTAATAAAGAAATTAAACTTCCAAATAAGCGTGTAAAAACATCCGGTAAATTTCGAACGTGAATTAGATATACATCTCACCCTGTACTTTACGGTGTCTGGCTGACGTTATAGAACGATCAGCAAATCAGTTTTCAACGACTCGACTCAAAGCAATTTGATGGAAATGATATTCCAGACAACTTTTTAGTTTTGCCCGATACCCTAAAAACATTCAATAAGTGACTAGAAATGTCCTCGCAAGATTTTAGAATCAAGAACATACCCCGCACAAAATAGATTTAAATTACAATTAAATTGATCACGTTTTATTAAATAAATATTTAATAAATTATTACCATTTTAATCAGTGAACTTAGTTGAAGACGCAAATATTCGCTAAAATGATCATTTTACGGACAATTATCGGAAGATAATACAAAATAAATAATAAACGTTTTAAATAAATATTATAAAACGTTTACGAAAAACAGTCGAGTGAATACTCATTTTTATCAGAAAAATGATTTAGAAAACAATGGCGCAAGTTTCGTGACTCGAATCGACCGTTAACTAGTCCAAATGAGTCCCGAACCAAAAGTTATAAAAAATTTTCAACAATTACACTTTTAGTCCCCGAGGTAATAGATGACCAAAAGCAACCTAACTAATTGAACACTTATCAAATTTTTTATAACTTTTTATATAAATAGAAAAGTTATACATTTTTTTTGTTTCATTTTCATATAAAAACACATACACATGAACACCTCTCCCTCTCCATTATTTTCGGCGAGCTCCCGCCACCGCCGGCCACCACACGCCGCCGCCGGAAAACTTTTCCGGCGAGTTTTCCGGCCAACACCAAAGATGCTCCTCATTAGCGGATCTAACTCCGCCACCAAAAATAACAACTGCGCCGCCCCATCCTCCGGCTTCCTCCCAACCGACGCCACCATAAAATCACCAACCATCTCCACTCTCCCTCGTCGCTCCTCACTCCAACAGGGAGTGTTCGGTTTCTTATACACAAAAAGGGTGCGTGCGGTTTGTAAGATAACACCACGAGGGTGTTTATTTTCGGTGGTCATAAGCCCCAAGAAGGGTGCGTTTGGTTTCGGGTCAACCAACAAGTGGTGCACTTGGCTGCGAAATAGCCTAGGGACGCTTTTGGTTTGTATTTCCATTGGTTAGGGTGCGTTGGGTTTATGGCAGACAAGGGGGGCTGCATGTGGTTGGTCACGGCACCACAAAGGGTGTTTGTTCCGGTGGCAGCCCACCGAAAGGGGTGTTTGTCTCGGTGACAGCCCACCCGCGAGGGGTGTTTGTTTCGGTGGTGCGACAACAGTCACCCAAAAAGGGTCGGGTTGTTTTGTTTAAAAATAGGGTGCGTTTTGGTTTTGTTAAAACAGCCCGAGGGGCACGTTTGGTTTATAATAATGCACAAGGGTGCGTTGGTTTGCGTAAAAACAAGAAAAGGGATGCGGGTTGGTTTATCAAGAAACGCCACAAAGGGGGCGTTTGGCTGTCAAAACAGCCCAAGGGTTCGTTTGGCTTAACAGCCACGCACAAGGGTGCGTTTGGCTTAGCACATGACAGAAATAGGGGCGTTTGGTTTATTATTTCGCGAGAAAGGGAGCGTTTGGTTGTTGAAACAGCCATAAGGATTGGTTGTGCAAACGAATAGGGTGCGCTTGGTTTACCAACGCAGCGGGTGTGTTTGGTTTACCAACGCAGCGGGTGTGTTTGGTTTGGGTCGGGTTGGCTGCGGGGGACAAGGGTGTCGGGTTTGGTTTCGTGGGTTAACAACCGACAAGGGTGCGTCGGGTTGTGGGTTATTAAACGCCGAGGGTGCGTTTGGTTTTGTAACACGGAAAAGGGGTTCGTTTGGTTTGATAATCAGACACAAAAGGGTGCGTTTTGTTTTGCACCATAAATATATTAATTGTTTCATTTATTATCAATTTAATGTATATGTGATGAAATCTGTTTAAACTTGTGACGTCTAAGTAAAATATGATATTAATATTTAAAACGGGATTGATATTAATGTATAAGCAATATTAAATGTATTTTAGATGAGTTTTGAGCTAAAAACGGACTTTGGCGCGTTTTTATAACGGATAATTGTGAGCAGAAAACGGAACATGAGATTCGGGATTCGAGACTTTGAAAAGTCAGACTTTGGTTTACAAAATATAACAAATTATATTTTGACGGACGTTTTGATATAAAACGGGACTTTTAACTCCCAATAACGAAGAAACTGGAGTGAAATCGGAATATACACTTTAGTAGAAAAATAGGTTATTTTTAATATATATTAAATCTGACAGGTTTATTAATTAAAGGATTTGAGCACTTTCGAGTCCGTTTCAGCCTTCCGGCGAAACACGAAAGTTGTTCGTAATGACGTTTTACTTTGCCGCGAGGATTGTCAGTTTTAAAATTAAGACATAGCGGGTCAAAACTAAAGGTCGGTTGATCTATTATTTCAATTAATTATATTTAAGACCACTGTTCGGTTCTAAAAACGGAAGGTCTAAAAATAGTAACTTTCGGTAAATATTCGACATAAGCTATGATTGGACGGAAAATAGTATATATTCATATAATATACTAAGGGTTAAGGTTTAAAGACGCGCAAGTGGATTTCTCATCACATGTATATATGTATGTATACATATTAAAATATGTATGATTTCGTCGTTACGATGTACGCATCGTTGATCGTATTTAATACGTGTATTATAATAGAGCGACATAATTATAGGTCGTGGCCGAGATCGTTGCAGATTCGGTTGTGATTTATTTGGATTATTTGATCGTGGTCTTTGATCAAGGTGAGTTTATAGCCCCATGTTTTACTGGTTTTACATATATTTTTGGGGTGAGAACATGCTTGTTTACAAATGCATTTACATGATTGTTTACAAATTGGTTTACATACTCATTTACATAGCTCGCTATGGGATACATTACTTGACTTCATTTTTGGTCACGAATGCATACTTTACTTTTGAAATGATTATGGATTAGCTTAAGTTGCATGAACTGTTAATTACTCGGAGGGTAAGCGCGAATGTTATAAGATAGATCTATTTGGGATTGACAATCCCCGTTCGGGTGACTAGCTATCACTGGGAACGAACGTTATACCATGTCGGATTACGATTTGATTGGCGCCTGCGGGGCCAACAATCATTACTGCCCGGGTGTTCTTGGAGGGAACACCCATGAGGGGAACACATTATTTTTATTACTGCCCGGGTGTTCTTGGAGGGAACACCTTATGCATTTATATAAACCTTGAAATACACCAACTTTATGTTACCGTTTTAAGCATGTTTTTCTCAGGTATATAATACATGGTTACTTGAAGTGCATTGGAGGTCTTTACAATTAAGTTTTTTTCATGGTGATCGCGAATTATGGGACAACTTTATTTTGATTTTCAAAAAAGTCAACGAGATAGTTTTTTACAAACGACACAATTAGGAAGGTTCGTTCTCTTGTAATCTAGCGCTGTGCATTATGTAGTAGCACCCACGTGGTATCCGCTTGCTTTGTATCTTTTTGGGGTGTTACAGATTGGTATCAGAGCACTGGTTATAGAGAACTAGGTTGCATATTTTACCCTAGACTATAACCGTTTTCACAAACATTGCATCACATCAAATATATTTCAAAGTGCAACGAACACGCTACTATGCTTATGTGCCACATTACTGCTATGCATTAATTGCTACGTGACATAAATAAATGTAAATAATAAATGCTTACATCTTATTGCGTATATCGCAACTTTATTTATATAAAGAAGTTTTTATATAAATATTCAATCATTCTTAAGACATTGTGATTTGCCACAATGTCCTCGATTAACCAACAGACATGTGAGTTATACATGTCTCATCTTACTTCATTGACATTGTGAGTTGCACAATGTTCTCATTTCTTCTCAGACATTGTAAGTTAACAATGGTCTCTAAGGATTTATCTTCCTTCATAGCTTTAAATACAATTGTATTACAACGGAGACCCGTCAATAATTTTTATTACATGGAATTATGTATGAATCTAAGTATTACAAGTCTTGTATGGGCGGGACTTGTAATATGAGGATTGATATGATAATTGCTATGTTAACAAAGCCCGTCACAGTTTTGTTTACATGGAATTATGTATGAATCTAAGTATTACAAGTCTTGTATGGGCGGGACTTGTAATATGAGGATTGATATGATAATTGCTATGTTAACAAAGCCCGTCACAGTTTTGTTTACATGGAATTATGTATGAATCTAAGTATTACAAGTCTTAATATGTGGGCGGGACTGTAATAGAGGATTGAATGATAATTGCTATGTTAACAAAGCCCGTCACAGTTCAGTTTCACATGGGATTATGATGAATCTAAGTATTGCGAAGTCTTGTATTGGGCGGGACTTGAATAGGAAGATTGAATATGATAATCGCTATAGCTGATTCGTTCATAGAGATCTTTTACCTTAGTTACTCTAACCGAGTACTCATTAAATATCTTGAACACTATGTTGATCTCGCATGACAGTTTTTACTCCCAGCTTCCAAAGACGAGTTTTAAATCACTCGTCCCATACTCATTAGAGCACATGCATCGTCATGTCATCCATCACCTTGAAGTTATTGAGACGGAAGCGTTTGCATCGGGAATTATTAAGTATGCATGTTTATAATTGTGTTATATTTGAAATGATTAATGGGACGCCTCTTCATTTAAATACAGTAAAATTATAAATCCCCGAACATAAGTTTAAAAATTTATCATTACATAAATTAGGACGCTTCTTTATGCTAAATGATGAATATAAATGGAGAGGGCTTAATGGAATCCAAGTGAAAACGAGGTAAGAACATGACTCGGATAATCACCGGAATTCGTTATAAAGGTCTAGAAACACAATCGTGTCTTACTACTCAGCAGAAGCTTAAAGACCTCGCCTCGGAACACTTATCTCATTCCTAAAAGTCATTACTTTTGTCAGTGCTAATCCTCGCGATCACGAACTGTTCGTGGAACTAACAGACTTGTTACACACTTGAGTTAATGGAGTTGATTCGTCCTTAAACAAGCGACTGAGTACCATAATCCGCCGTCTATCGCATAAGCTCTTCCGCGAGCTCCTCCATTTGTTAAACTTTATCTGGGAATCTTGTTTCTCAAATGGTCCTCATTCTCTCGGCATCCCCTCACCATTTGATATAGTATTGACTTATGGCTCCTGTTGTTGGGGTCCTGACGGTCCCCCGACTGATACAACTTTATCCAATAGTAAATGCAACTCCCCTAAACAGATAAACCCTTTTCTATCGATGAAACAGATAGTTGGACTATTCATTTCGGGCCACTAGTATGGCAAGACTTAGGGTCGCTAAAACATCCTAGTAACTCTGCCAATAAGTGGGTACTTACATACATAAGCCACTTTATGTGAATCATCGAACATTACAGATAGTAGAAACGAGACTCCGTCCTCGGACATTTATAGACTTATACAAACATACTCACGCTACTACACTTTCTTTTTGAGGTTTTCACTATAATGAGACTATCCTTATAACGCGGTTATACCAGTCATAAAATCTGTAATGATATATTTTGAGATACCCATTTTGATGGATTAAATATTCTGGACAAACCTAGCCAAAATTCCTGATAGATTGAGAAGTGTAAAAACACCGAATTTTGCTGATTAAGTTATCGGTCCTTGTTTAGACGAGTTATTAAACTTAAAGTATTTCTTGGTCACGAATCGGATAACACAAATTTAATCTCGGGACGAGATTTCTTTAAGGGGTAGGTACTGTAACATCCGAGAATTTTCGAAATTTTGAATGACGATTTCAATCTTTGACTTTTAGGGTCTGGCTTGACTTATAAGAACGACCATCTAAAGCACGTTTTCATTATTCGGACTCTAAAGCAATTTGATGTAAAACGACATTCCTAACAACATTTTAGTTTTGCTCGAGACCTGAAAACGAAAAGAAAGTGACTGAAATGCCCTCGCAAGATTTAGAAACGAGAAAATAATTAAATTTAATTAAATTTACACTTTTTATTTAATAAAAATATTTAATAAATTAGTCATCATTTTATTCGAAAATGTTTGTTGATAACGCAATTATACGGGTTAAAATTTTTATTTCTAGTTTTACTTTTGGACAAGGCGTAACCGGTGCACAAAATAAATAACAGATATGTTATTAAATGTTATAAAATATTTATGAAATATTATCAAGTGAATACTCATTTTTATCAGAAAAATGATTTGGAAAACAATGGCGCAAGTTTCGAGATTTGAATCATCCGTTAAGTCGCTCAAACGAGTCCCGAACTGATAATTATAATGAACCCTAAACTATTTGCAACTTGACACTTTTATCTAAAAGTTTAATATATATATAAAAATATATAACTTTTATTTCATTTAACAAAAAAAAAACACACACACTCATATTCAAACACTCTCATCCCTCCCCCAATTTTTTCCCGACCACTCGCCGCCACCACGCGTACCACCGGTCGCCGCTCGAAAAACTTTTCCGGCGAGTTTTTCGGCCAACACCAAACATGCTCCCACTCACCCGATCTACCCGATCCCCACTATCACTCGCCGTCACGCGCGACCCCACCACCCCGCCAGCTGCTGTCACACGACCACCCCACCATATCACCTCCAACACCACATTCAACCCGTCACCATCATCTTCGTGACCATCTCCCTCAGCCCAGCCACCGCAGCACCACTTAGGGTGCGTGTGGTTTTGTTTCGGCACCGATTAGGGTGCGTTTGGTTCGGCAGAAAAACCAACCAGGGTGCGTTGGTTTGGTTATAAAGAAAAGGGTGCGGGTGGGTTTGGTTATTAACAAAGGGTGCGTTTGAGGTCCGGGTCAGCAACAAGAGGTAGCGTTTGGTTTAGTTATAACCTGAGAGGGTGCGTTCGGTTTAATGGCAGTCGGGGAGGGGCATTTGGTTTGTTGTGTTTTCTCAACAGGTAGGGTGCGATTGGTTTGGTTGTTCGCCGCAAGGGTGCGTTTGTTTTGGGTGGCAGCCACCCGATTAGGGTGCGTTTGGCTTAACAGCCACGCACAAGGGTGCGTTTGGTTGGTGGTGTAGCACGAAAGAGTGTGTTTGGTTTTGTTTCCACCAAATGGGTGCGTTTGGGTTTGTGGGTTAACAACCGACGAGGGTGTGTCGGGTTGGCTGTCAAACAGCCGGGACAGCCGGGGGTTTGTTTGGTTTGATAATCAGACACAAAAGGGTGCGTTTTGTTTTGCACCATAAATATATTAATTGTTTCATTTATTATCGATTTAAAGTATATGTGATGAAATCTGTTTAAACTTGTGACGTCTAAGTAAAATGTGATATTAATATTTAAAACGGGATTGATAATAATGTATAAGCGATACTAGATATAGTTTAGACGAGTTTTGAACTAAAAACGGACTTTGGCGCGTTTTGTAACGAATAATTAAGAGCAGAAAACGGAACATGGGATTCGGGATTCGAGATTTTGAAAAGATCGATTTTGGTTTACAAAATATAATGAATTATATTTTTATGGACGTTTAGACATAAAACGGGACTTGTAACTCCCAATAACGAAGAAACTGGAGTGAAATCGGAATATACACTTTAATAGAAAATAAGTTATTTTTAATATATTAAATCTGACAGATCTATTAATTAAACGATTTGAGCACTTTCGAGTCCGTTTCAGCCTTCCGGCGAAACACGAAAGTTGTTCGTAATGACATTTTACTTTGCCGCGAGGATTGTCTGTTTTAAAAATTAAGATATAGCGGGTCAAAACTAAAGGTCGGTTAATATATTATTTCAATTAATTATTTTAAGAACATTGTTCGGTCCTAAAAACGAAGAGTCTAAAAATAGTAACTTTCGGTAAATATTCGACATAAGCTATGATTGGACGGAAAATAGTATATATTCATATAATATACTAAGGGTTAAGGTTTAAAGACGCGCAAGTGGATTTCTCATCACATGTATATATGTATGTATACATATTAAAATATGTATGATTTTCGTCGTTACGAGGTTACGCATCTGTTGATGTTATTTAATACGTGTATTATAATAGAACGACATTGAATTATTGGGTTCGTGGCGAGTATAAAAGCGTTTATTTTGCGATTCGGTTGATGATTTATTTGGTTTATTTGATCGTGGTCTTTGATTAGGTGAGTTTATTAGTCCCTGTTTTTTTGATCTTTTACATATATTTGGGGTGAGAACATGCTTGTTTGCAAATGCATTTACATGGTTGATTACAAATTGGTTTACATACTTATTTGCATAGCTCGCTATGGGATACATTATTTGACTTCATTTTTGGTCACAAATACATACTTTACATTTGAAATGATTACGGATTAGCTTAGGCGGATTGAACTGATAACAACAAAATTACTGCCCGGGTGTTCTTGGAGGGGACACCGGTAACGGGAGTACATATTTTTACTTTACTGCCCAGGTGTTCTTGGAGGGGACACCGGTATCGGGAGTATATATTCTTTAAATCACTGCCCGGGTGTTCTTGGAGGGGACACCTGTGATGGGTACATACAAGTCTCGTACGCGTATGAACTGGAAATCATTGGAGGGTGGAGCTGGCGAATGTTATGAAATAGATCTATTCGGGTGTGGATCCCTGTTCGGGTGATTAGCTATCGCCGGTAACGAACATTATAGCGTGATGTCCACGCGAATGATATAAAATAGATCTATTCGGGATTGACAACCCCCGTTCGGGTGACTAGCTATCACTGGGAACGAACGTTATAACATGTCGGATCACGTTGGGACTACAGGGCCCCCAACAAATACATACTTGAAACATTTTGGTGACATTAAATTGGTCATGCATTCTTTATAAATCTTTGGGATAAGATTGGTACTTTTGGTGACATAAAATGTGTCGTGCATTCTTTATAAATCTTTGGGATAAGATTGGTACTTTTGGTGACATAAAATGTGTCGTGCATTCTTTATAAATCTTTGGGATTTTTACATGGTACTGTGATGATACAGTGGACAAATATTTTTAATTTTTTTTTTTTTTTTTTTTTTTTTTTTTTTATTTTTTTTTTTTTTTTTTTTTTTTTTTTTTTTTCTTTTAGTTGAAACTTACATTCATATTTAAACTAATCTATGAACTCACCAACTTTAATGTTGACACTTTTAAGCATGTTTTTCTCAGGTGAATTAGATGCTTGGATTATTTAATGTGCATTGGAGTCTTTACATTCAAGTTTTTCATGGTGATGCAATTATGGGACAACTATTATTTTGATTTCAGAAAATCAACGAGATTGTTTTACAAACGACACATTTAGAGGTCGTTCTCTTGTATCTAGCGCTGTGTATTATGAAGTAGCACCCCATGTGGTATTCCGCTGCGTTGTATGATTTTTGGGGGTGTTACAGATTGGTATCAGAGCACTGGTTATAGAGAACTAGGTTGCATATTTTACCCTAGACTATAACCGTTTTCACAAACATTGCATCACAACAAACATTTTCAAAGTGCATACACGCTACTTGCTTATGTGCTTACATTACGTGCTGCATTAAGTGCTTACGTGACATACATATATATAATATATATGCTTGCATTTCTTTCGCGTATATCGTACGCTTATTTATATAAGAGTTATTATATAAATACCAGAGCATTTCTTAAGACATTGTGGGTTGCACAATGGTCTCATTCTACTCGTCAGACATTGTGTGTTGCGCAATGGTCTCACTTCGTTCTCAGGCATTGTAAGTTAAACAATGGTCTCTAAAGATATTATTTTTCTTCATAGCATTATACTATATTGTATTACACGGAGACCATTATAATTTTTGTTTACATGGAATTATGTATGAATCTAAGTATTACAAGTCTTGTATGGGCGGGACTTGTAATACGAGGATTGATATGATAATTGCTATGTTAACAAAGCCGTTACAGTTCTGTTTACATGGATTTATGTGTGAATCTGAGTATTACAAGTCTTGTATGGGCGGGACTTGTAATAGGAGGATTGATACGATAATTGCTATATTAACTCGTTTATAAGGACCTTCATCGTATTTACTCTAACCGAGTACTCATTAACTATCTTGAACTCTATGTTGATCTCGCCTGGCAGTTTTTACTCCCAGTCTCCGAAGACGAGTTTTAAACACTCGTCCCATACTCAGTAGAACCATGCTTGTCATGTCAAAACACCTTGGGAGGTTTGAGGTAGCGTATTGCACCGGGAATTATTAAGTAGGATGATTTATAATTTATTTATTTGAAAGGATTGGGACGCCTCTTCATTTAAATAAATAAATTATAAATCACCGAACCATAAGTTTATCATTTCTTACTTACATAAATTTGGACGCTTCTTTATGTAAATAAGAAATTATAAATGAGTGGGCTTAATGGTATCCGATATGACACGAGTATGAACCTGAAATCGATAATCATCAGAATCCGTTAAAAGGGTCTAGAGACACAATCGTGTCTTACTACTCAGCAAAATCTTAAGGCCTCACTTGGAGCTACCTTATCTCATTCTTAAGTTATTACTTTTGCCATTGCAAGTCCTTGAAATCACGAACTGTCTGTGGAGCTAACAGACTGAGTGCAATATCCCGTCACCATTTGTTATAGTATTGACGTTATGGTCGCTACTGTTGGGTCCTGGAGCGGTCCCGACTGATACAACTTTATCCAATAGGTTATGCAACTCCCCTTAAACGAGATAAACACCTATCGACGAGAGAGATAGTTGAACTATTCATTTCGGGCCACTAGTAGGAAGACTTAGGTCGCGATACATCCTAGTACTGCCAAGTATGTTGGGGTTACTTACATTCATAAGCCACGTTGATATCTTGAATTCATCGAACATTACAGATATCAGAAACGAGACTCCGTCCTCGGACATTTAAGAAACTTATAACAAACGATACACACGCTGACTACACCTTCTTCTTGAGGTTTTCTCTTATGGAGACCTTTCTATATATCGCGGTTATACAGTCATAAGATCTGTAATGATATATTTTGAGATACCCATATTGATGGATTAAATATCCTGGCCAAACCTAGCCAAATTTTTTGGTATATTGAGAAGTGTCGAAACACGAATTTTGCTGAATAAAGTTATCAGCGTCTTGTTTAGAGCGTTGTTATTAAACCTTATGTTTTTCTTGATCACACATCGGATAAACACGAAAATTTAATCTCGGGACGGATTTCTTTAAGGGGTAAGGTAATATAATCCGAAAATTTTCGAAATTTCGAATGACGATTTTACCCTTTAACTTTTAGGGTTCTGCTTGACTTTAAGTAAACGACATCTACGATCACGTTTGTATCATGACTCAGGACTCTTCAAGCAATTTGATTGGATCGACATTCTGACACTTTTTAGTTTTGACCGTGACCCGGAACGTCTGAAGGTGACTGAAATGCCCTGTAAGATTTTAGAAACACAAATAATTAAATTACAATTTAATTATCACGTTTTATTAAATGAGAAATTTAATAAAAGTATTTAACATTTTATTCAGTGAGTTTATTGAAGACGCGAATATTCGAGTTAAAATCCATTTTTATTTCAGACAATGCGTAACCGGTTCACAAAATAAATAACAAATATTTTATTAAATGTTATAAAATATTTAGGAAATATTATCAAGTGAATACTCATTTTTATCAGAAAAATGATTAGGAAAAGCAGCACCACTTAAGGTACGTGTGGTTTTGTTTCGGCACCGATTAGGGTGCGTTTGGCTCGGCAGAAAAACCAACCAGGGTGCGTTGGTTTGGGTTATAAAGAAAAGGGTGCGGGTGGGTTTGGTTATTAACAAAGGGCGCGTTTGGGGTCCGGGTCAGCAACAAGAGGTTGCGTTTGGTTTACTTAAAAACCCCAAAGGGGCGTTTGGTTTTGGTTATAATCGATTAGGATGCGTTTGGTTGACTGCGAAATTACCAAATGGGGGTGTTTGTTTTGGTCCGTTGGTCAGCCGCGCACAAGGGTGCGTTTGGCTGTCTCAGCCACGCACAAGGGTGCGTTCGTTTTGTGGTTTCGGCCAACAAGGGTGCGTTCGGTGGTATAGCAGCAAGGGTGTTCGTTTGGTTTTATAGAAAAACCACCAGGGTGCGTTTGCTGCGTTTGCTGGTTCGTACCACCCAAAAGGGTGCGTTGGTTTTTCTGTCACCGAAAAGGGTGCGTTTGTTTTGATATAAACACGACAAGGGGGCTGTTTGGTTTAGGTCAGTCGGGGTAGGGTGTTTGTTCGGGCTATTAATATTGAAAAGGGTGCGTTTGGCTGTCAAAACAGCCTAATGGTGCGTTTGGCTTAACAGCCACGCACAAGGGTGCGTTTGGCTTAGCATATGACAGAAATAGGGGCGTTTGGTTTATTATTTCGCGAGAAAGGGAGCGTTTGGTTGTTGAAACAGCCATAAGGATTGGTTGTGCAAACGAATAGGGTGCGTTTGGTTTACCAACACAGCGGGTGCGTTTGGTTTACCAACGCAGCGGGTGCGTTTGGTTTACCAACGCAGCGGGTGTGTTTGGTTTGGGTCGGGTTGGCTGCGGGGGACAAGGGTGTCGGGTTTGGTTTCGTGGGTTAACAACCGACAAGGGTGCGTCGGGTTGTGGGTTATTAAACGCCGAGGGTGCGTTTGGTTTTGTAACACGGAAAATGGGTTCGTTTGGTTTGATAATCAGACACAAAAGGGTGCGTTTTGTTTTGCACCATAAATATATTAATTGTTTCATTTATTTTATCGATTTAATTATAATGTGATGAAATCTATTAAAACTTGCGCGGTCTAGTATAATATGTCATAAATATTAAAACGGGACTGATATTAATGTATAAGCGATATTAGATATATTTTAGACGAGAGTTGAACTAAAAACGAACTATGGCGCGTTTTGGAACGAATAATTAATAGCAGAAAACGGAACATGGGATTCGGGATTCGAGATTTTGATAAGTTAGACTTTGGTTTACAAAAGATAACAAATTATATTTTTACGGACGTTTTGATATAAAACGGGACTTTTAAATCCAAATAACGAAGAAACTGGAGTGTAATCGAAATATATACTTTAGTAGAAAATAAGTTAATTTTAATATATATTAAATCTGGCAGATTATTAATTAAACGATTTGAGCACTTTCGAGTCCGTTTCAGCCTTCCGGCGAAACACGAAAGTTGTTCGTAATGACGTTTTACTTTGCCGCGAGGCTTATCAGTTTTAAAACTTGAGATATAGCGGGTCAAAACTAAAGGTCAACGTAAAAGTCAACGGATATTTTAATTAATATTAATACATTATGAGTACGATTTTGAATGATAAAATAAAGTCGGTTAATATATTATTTCAATTAATAGTTTTAAGATCATTGTTTGGTTCTAAAAACGGACTTTGGCGCGTTTTTATAACGGATAATTGTGAGCAGAAAACGGAACATGAGATTCGGGATTCGAGATTTTGAAAAGTTAGACTTTGGTTTACAAAATATAACAAATTATATTTTGACGGACGTTTTGATATAAAACGGGACTTTTAACTCCCAATAACGAAGAAACTAGAGTGAAATCGGAATATACACTTTAGTAGAAAAATATGTTATTTTTAATATATATTAAATCTGACAGGTTTATTAATTAAAGGATTTGAGCACTTTCGAGTCCGTTTCAGCCTTCCGGCGAAACACGAAAGTTGTTCGTAATGACGTTTTACTTTGCCGCGAGGATTGTCAGTTTTAAAATTAAGACATAGCGGGTCAAAACTAAAGGTCGGTTGATCTATTATTTCAATTAATTATATTTAAGACCACTGTTCGGTTCTAAAAACGGAAGGTCTAAAAATAGTAACTTTCGGTAAATATTCGACATAAGCTATGATTGGACGGAAAATAGTATATATTCATATAATATACTAAGGGTTAAGGTTTAAAGACGCGCAAGTGGATTTCTCATCACATGTATATATGTATGTATACATATTAAAATATGTATGATTTCGTCGTTACGATGTACGCATCGTTGATCGTATTTAATACGTGTATTATAATAGAGCGACATAATTATAGGTCGTGGCCGAGATCGTTGCAGATTCGGTTGTGATTTATTTGGATTATTTGATCGTGGTCTTTGATCAAGGTGAGTTTATAGCTCCCCTGTTTTTACTCGTTTTACATATATTTGGGGTGAGAACATGCTTGTTTGCAAATGCATTTACATGGTTGATTACAAATTGGTTTACATACTTATTTGCATAGCTCGCTATGGGATACATTATTTGACTTCATTTTTGGTCACAAATACATACTTTACATTTGAAATGATTACGGATTAGCTTAGGCGGATTGAACTGATAACAACAAAATTACTGCCCGGGTGTTCTTGGAGGGGACACCGGTAACGGGAGTACATATTTTTACTTTACTGCCCTTCATGAACTGTAAATACTATAAGAGGGAGAGCGCGAAATTATTAAATAGATCTATTCGGGTGTGATCCCCGTTCGGGTGATTAGCTATCACTGGGCAAACGAACGTTATAGCATGTTGTCTACCGAAAGTAAAAAAAAAGTCTATTTGGGATTTGACAACCCCTTCGGTTGATCACTAATCACTGTGCAAACGTAACGTTATAACATGACTGATTAAAATTGGTATGGGCCACAGGGCCCACAATACTTACAAATAAAACCTACTTTAAATTAGAGCATCGATTTCATTAACATAAGATAACTGTAATCTTTGTTTTTTATACTCACATGGATAATTACTGGGCCTTGAATAGAAGTGGGCAAAACATACTTGGAACATTTTGGTGACATTAAATTGGTCATGCATTCTTTATAAATCTTTGGGATAAGATTGAACTCTTTTGTTACATTAATTGGTCATGCATTCTATATAAAATCCTTTTAGATAGATTGGTAAATTTTTGTGGACATAAAAAGCGTCGTGAATTCTTTATAATCTTTGGTGATTATTACATGGTACAGGTGATGACACAGTGGACAAATACCATTCATTAGAAACTTACATTCATATTATAAACTAACTATAAACTCACCAACTTTTATGTTGACCGTATTTAAACTATGTTTTTCTCAGGCGATATAGAACTTGCTTACTTGAAGTGCGTTGGAGTCTATACATTCAAGCTTTTCATTGTGATGCAATTATGGGACAAATGTTATATCAGTTTCAAGGAAATCAACGAGATTACTTTTTAAACGACACATTTTGTTATAAGTTACATGTTTGTCATCACCAAAACATGAAGAGAATGTATAGATTAAATATCGTAATATTTCTACCAACACTGCGTTTTATCGGATTACTCATGGTTGATACGTTTTCCTTACATTAGTTTTTGACCATTCTTCTTCTTGTGTGTGTTTATTACTTTACTTGTCATCAAAACCTTAGCTTAGATACACAAAACGGTGCCAGTCTCTCAGGCTAAAACCCCCCTTATCATTAGTTTAGGTTTAACTTAGGTTTAACATAAATTAGATTAATTTAGTACTAACATAGATAACTAAAATACTGATAGAATTAGGAGTTAACGCTCTCGCTCTTAGTGATCGACACCCTACTTACCAACGAAGCTACATCTGATCGGGTACACTGCCCGTTAAAGTGTTGTTTTTAGGTATAGTCGGCATAAAATAAATAGTAAAACTTGATACATAAAATAACACCTACACGACGACACATCAAGTTTTTGGCGCCGTTGCCGGGGAGTGAAGTTGTTAATTCTTATTTATTAGTGTTTTAGTTTAGATTTAGTGTAGCTTAGATTAGTTTGCATATTTGTGAATTTGTTTTTGTGTTTGCCAATGGTCTCACTTTTTCCAGACATTGTAAGGTTAAAACAATGGTCTCTAAGTGATATTATTTTTCCTTCGATAGCTTTATACTATATTGTAATAACTAGACCGTTATAATTTTTGTTTACATGGAATTAAGGTATGAATCTAAGTATTACAAGTCTTGTATGGCGGGGCTTGTAATATAATGATTGAAATGATAATAGCATGTAAACAAAACCCGTCACATTCCTGTTTACATTGTGATTATGTATAGAATCTTAGTATTACAAGTCTTGTATGGGCTGGACTTTAATAGAGGAATTATATGATAATTGCTATGTTGACTGGTTCATCGAGACTTTTACCTGGTTTACTCTAACCAGGGTACTCATTACCTATCTTGAACTCTAGGTCGATATTTTTGGGTAGTTTTACTCCCCGTCTCCGAAGACGAGTTTGGAACACTCGTCCCATACTCAGTAGAACACATGCATCGTCATGTCAACCACCTTGAAGGTTATGAGAGTACGCGTATTGCACCGGGAATTATTAAGTAGGATGATTTATAATCTATTTATTTGAAAGGATTGGGACGCCTCTTCATTTAAATAAATAAGTTGTAAATCACCGAACCATAAGTTTATCATTTCTTACTTACATAAATTTGGACGCTTCTTTATGTAAATAAGAAATTATAAATGAGTGGGCTTAATGGTATCCGATATGACACGAGTATGAACCTGAAATCGATAATCATCAGAATCCGTTAAAAAGGTCTAGAAACACAATCGTGTCTTACTACTCAGCAGAATTTTAAGGCCTCACTTGGAGCTACCTTATCACATTCTTAAGTTATTACTTTTGCCGTTGCTAATCTTCGCGATCACGAACTGTTCGTGGAACTAACAGACTTGTTACACACTTGAGTTAATGGAGTTGATTCGTCCTTAAACTAGCGACTGAGTACCATAATCCGCCGTCTATCGCATAAGCTCTTCCGCGAGCTCCTCCCATTTGTTAAACTTTATTCTGGGAATATTGTTTCTCGAAATGTCCTCATTCTCGGCATCCCATCACCATTTGTTATAGTATTGACGTTATGGTCGCTGCTGTTGGGTCCTGGAGCGGTCCCGACTGATACAACTTTATCCAATAGGTAATGCAACTCCCCTTAAACGAGATAAACACCTATCGACGACACGGGAATAGTTGGACAATTCATTTCGGGCCCCACTAGGGTAAGGAAGACTTAGGTCGCGATACATCCTAGTACTGCCAAGTAAGTTGGGTACTTACATACATAAGCCACGTTGATATGAATCATCGAACATTACAGATAGTAGAAACGAGACTCCGTCCTCGGACATTTATAGACTTATACAAACATACTCACGCGACTACACTTTCTTCTTGAGGTTTTCACTATAATGAGACTTTTCCTATACCGCGGTTATACCAGTCATAAGATCTGTAATGATATATTTTGAGATACCATCTTGATGGATTAAAATACCTTGGACAAACCTAAGCCCAAAAAATTTTGGTATATTGAGAGTGTAGAAAACACCGAATTTCGCTGAATAAAGTTATCAGCGTCTTGTTTAGAACGAGTTTATTAAACCTTAAGTCTTTCCTTAGTCACACAATCGGATAACACAAATTTAATCTCGGGACGAGATTTCTTTAAGGGGTAGGTACTGTAACATCCGAGAATTTTCGAAATTTTGAATGACGATTTTACCCTTTGACTTTTAGGGTCTGGCTTGACTTATAAGAACGACCATCTAAATCCGTTTTTCACTACTAACGGGACTCTAATGCAATGTTGAATGTGATGATATTCCGACAACTTTTTAGGTTTGAACCAGATACCCAAAAACAGTCAGAAGGTGACTGAAATGCCCTCGAAAGATTTTAGAAACACAAAAATAATTAAATTATATTTAATTATCACGTTTTATTAAATAAAAATATTTAATAAAATACTTAGCATTTTAATTAAAGCGTTTGTTGAAAAACGCGAATATACGGGTTAAAAATTTATTTCTATTTTTACTTTCGGACGAGACGAAACCGGTTCACCAAATAAATAACGAATATCTTTAGAAATGTTAGGAAAATATTTATGAAATACATCAAATTAAATACCTCATTTATCAGAAAAAGATTTGAAAAACACTGGAGCAAGTTTTCGTATTTAATTCATCCGTTAAGTCGCTCAAACGAGTCCCGAACCACTATTTTACAAAATATTACTCGAAAGTTACACATTTGGTCCCTGTGAACTATTTACATAACTAACCTTAATCTATTAAACATTTATCATTTTTTTTAAACTTTTATTATATATATAAAAGTTTATTATATTTTTCATTTCTTACAAAATATAAACACACTCTCTTATACAACTCTCTCTCCCCCATTATCCGGCCACCACCCCTCCGCACTACCCCACCCGCCGGCCGGATTCCCGGCCACCACCCCAGCGGCTGCGCCGCCGGAAAACTTTTCCGGCGGGTTTTTCCGATCGAAACCAAAAGTGGTCCTCACGACCGGATCTACCCGATCCCCATACTCACTCTCCGCCACTCGCCACCACCGCCACCCCACTGTCACCACCACCACGCTGCTGCCATGCCACCCTACACCATCTCCATCACCTCGTGACCACTCTCTCCACTCCATTACCGCGACCCATACCACCATCATCATCATCACAGCCGCCCTACATGGGTGCGTTTGGTTTCGGCTTAGCACCAAGAGGGTGTGGTTGGTTTCATACTCGCATCGTAGGTGCATTTGGTTTTCGTTGTGACAACAAAGGGGTGTTTGGTTGGCTGCCACCACCACCACATAGGGAGCGTTTGGCTGTGGGTTTGGTACCAAGGGGAGTGTTTGATTTTAATATAAACACCGAAGGGTGCGTTGGTTTGTGTTTTCGCACGCAAAGGTAGTTTGGTTTTTAGACCAACGCATGGAGTGTGCGTTTGGTTACAACATACAGCGGTGCGTTTGGTCGTGATTTCAGCATGCTAGGCTGCGTTTTGGCTTGCATAAAGGGTGCGTTTTTGGCTGTTAAAACACCACTTTAGGGTGTGGTTATGCTTTAAACACCACTTAGGGTGCGTTTGGTTGTGGATTTAACAAGCCGAAGGGGCGGTTTGGTTTATGGCAGCCGCAAGGGTGCGTTTGGTTTTATTCATAAGCACCAAGGGTGCATTTGTTTGGGTTTGACAGCCGGGGGGAGGAAACGTCGGGTTTGGGTTGGTTTGGGTTTTGGGTCAGCCGCAAATGGTGTCGGACTCGGTAGTCGTGGTTAACACTCAACGACGAGGGGTTTCGGGTTAGGCAGTGGGACAGCCCGGTGGCGTTCGGGTTGTTTGGTCGGTTTGGTTTGCAACGGAAATGGTTGCGTTTGATATTGTGACATCCGAAACTTGTGTGTTAGATATTTGTTTGACCACCAAAGAAGTGTGTTGCGTTTAAATTAAAAGGAGCATTCGATATTTTTCGTTTTAAGATTAGCGATAAAATGTATATTGGATGAAATCTGTTTAAACATGCGACGTCTAAGTAAAAAAATGTAGATATTAATAATTTAAAACGGGAATTGATATTAATCTATAAGCCATAAGAGACACATTTTTTAGATAAGTTTTGAGTTAAAAACGGACTTTGGCGCGTTTTTATAACGGATAATTGTGAGCAGAAAACGGAACATGAGATCTGGATTCGATACTTTGAAAAGGTACAGACTTTTGGTTTATAAAAATAACAAATTTATATTTTTAACTAACGTTTTGATACAAAACGGGACTTTTAACTAACGCCTTCCATACCTTTGAAATTGAAAGGTTGGCAGCTCATAAACTCTTTGTAGCTACATTTTCTTGCTACATGAGTTTCTTTTTGTCCGGTGTTCCTATTGGTATTTTCAGCATTTGCCATAGTAGCAGCTTGTGCTTCCAAAGCCGCGGAAACACTATCAGCAACTAGTTTCCTGATGGCAGCCTGAGACATGGCTGGTGCTGTAGATATTGATGTCCTATTGGGAGCCATTCTATCAACATTTACAAGACAACACAAAATAAGAATATATCATTGTATGGATTCTTATTTGGTATAAGTTCTAACAAAGAAATACACATTCTTTGATATTACATTGCAGAATATAATGAAATTTTTTTGGAATCGACACTCTAACAAGCATCTAACTCATTAGGTTTCTCGAGGACTGGTTCACTTTCTAGTGGTTTCATACCGCGACCACTTAGATAACATATTAAAGGCTATTCTGGTGGTGGTGTAGGTGAAATCGTATGCTCAATATCTTGACCATTTGTCATATCCATGATATTTGGGTATAAAGGTTTGAGAAAATAGGGTGGTAAGAGAGCCATAGTAACCTAGATACATAAAGATGAATAACCTTAACACAGGGTATAGGATAGACAGCCAAGACATACATAAATCGGTATCATGAAACATCTAGGTATAATGGAATCACAACTTTATTATGTCATAAACAACTTGTCTACATATTTTACAAAATCAAAATTTGACAAGTGTCGTTATTTATGCCACACATCCCGTGGTTGGATTCTAAACAAAAGCTGTAAATGACAAGGATCTAGTCTAGTAGTCTGGTGGTCCTCCCTTGTGGCTCTTGAGCTCATGGTTCTTGTCCAGAAGACTCTTCATATCTGATCGGTGGCGAACCTGGATATCTTTGGTGAGTATCTCTAGAGTAGAAGTCTTGACGCGAGCAAGAACAATCTTGTCATCATGCCTTATTTGCTTTCTTTGAAATCCAGAAATCTGGGTATGGGCTTCTTGAAGTTCAGTTTCTAGTTGGTCAAAATCTCGTTGTATGATTACTCGACCATTACCAAGACCTTTTATCTTATCTTCCATGCGCTCAATGTGCTCAAGAGGGAGCTCATCTAAGTGATTCAAAATAGTCTCGATCTGTTCCTCATGGCGCTCCAGATGCGTCTTATGAGAACTCTCTCCCATCTCAAATAACTAAGGTAGGTCGGAGGAATCAGTAGAGAAGGGTGATAGGAAACGGGCTCGTTCTAAGGTGGCAGAATCTCCTCGGGAAGAAAGAAATCTTGGGGATCAAATAGTGGTGATAGTGATAACACTAGAGATAGAGGCAAAACAGTTGGTGGAGCAATAGGAGCTCGTGGTGGTGGAATAGGTGATTCATCATTAGTAGCATTATATGCTTGCATGATCTTCATATACGGATCATCATGAAAAGGTAAGATGGCTAGCGAGGCCAAAAGATCCTTAGATAAGTCCTCTGAAGGATCAGAAGAAGTGTTTCCTGGTGAGGTTGAGGAATAGTCCGATGAAGTCGGGGTATAGTCAGGAGTAGTTGTAGAGGAAAAAGCATCCTCAACATTGGAATTAGATAGGACGATAATAGGGTGGGTGGATGTAGACATAATTCTGTAACAACCCAGTGTAAAATAACATAAGTTATTTATATAATAGTTATGTATCTTTACATACTATTCAGGAAATGTAGTGGCACAGAGGACTTTCTTGAATGGAAAAAGTTATAGTTTAGGTTTTAACCTTGTTCTCTATAACCGCGGCTCTTGATACCAATCTGTAACACCCCCTTATTTGACATATAGCAGCGGAAGCTAAATTGGGGTATTACTTCATGAATCAACAGTCATAATCATAGAAAACGACTCAAAAGAGACGTTTTGGAAAATTTAGTTATCATTCAATATTATTTCAGAGTTTTACAAAAGGAGGTCCCAAAATACATATGAAAACATAGAGTTTGAATGATAACAAGTTTGGACGTCCTCAAGTCCAATGCCACTCCGTGCCATAGGTTGCTCAATTACCTGAGATAAACATGCTAAAAAGGTCAACACAAAGGTTGAGTGAAATTCACAGGTTTGAAATGTAATAGTTGAATACAAGTCAATGTAATAGTAATAATTGCAACGAATACAATTATCATGGTAAACAATATTATATTATTGCACTAAGCTCATGACACCGAAGCCTTAAGTAAATGTTATTCATAAGTTGTTGCCCCAAGCGGGTGCTTTGCCAAACACCCGGAGTTCCTCAAATGAAATGCGTCCGCTGGCCATGTATGTACCAGAACCTGGACGGGGAAGTTCAGTCCCAATAGATCTATTCACGGCATTCGCGCTTACTTCGCAAAGTAATTAACGGTTCATGATAGTGGGGCCTTATGGCAAATGGAGGTACTTAGGCAATAATATATCAGGATAGCATACAGTTGGAAAATACTTGTATTCATGTTTATAGCATGTATCTCCCCACGGAGTTTAGAAAACATGTAAAGGTGGGACTATGAACTCACCTTGATAAGGTAGTTGATTGATTTGAAATTTAATTCAAATGGAAGTAAACAGCCTCGTCACGCAACCTGGGGTAATATGTCAAGTCTTAGTTTGATTATTTCAAAACTTTATTTAACGTAAATAATTTTGGTTTATTAGTTTGTGAAAACATCGTATCACTGTTCGGGCTATCATAATCCAGAGGTTATGTAGTAAACGTTTGAGGAGCTAGGACACTTTAAATCGTAAATCCAGCAACTCGTCGAAACGTCTACCCAAATGAAAGCCCCTCACTTGAAATTCCCTAGTAACGTGATACGTTATAGTTTAAACGATAAGATTTTATCTTTTTAAGTTTCTTCAAAAGCTAGTGGATGATAAATTATGTTAAATATATAACATAATTATTTTATAGTGTTTCGATCGACGAATGATAACGACAAATGTGTCGGGCTTTTAATAAAATCGAGTCTTATAATATTTAAATATATTTTTATAATTAAATATAAAAATATTACATTTATACCTTTAAGAATTTGAAAATGGCAATATATATCCTTGGTATATATATTTTTACAAATTTAACCCTTTACTTATATCTTTAAACATTTAAACCCTTAATTTTGAAATATGGAAAAACAGGCCCTTGTGGTTTCAAGTTTAGGATAATTACACTTTTAGCCCCTCTAGTTATAAGTTTTAATTTTTTTACAATATATACCCCTTTGCATGAAACGTTTTGCATTTTAAGTCCAAAATCCATAATTCTTGTATTTTTGATCTAAAAATCAATTTGCATCTTATAGCTTATTATAATAAGCAAAAATGAGTTGATTTTGCAAGCTTTAACAAGCTTAAAGCTTGTGAAAAGAGCTTATGAGTTCGTTAATATCAAAATGGGCATGTTTGGTTTTAGAATCTTAACCCGATGGGTTAGGGCTTTTAGGATTAGTTTCTAAGTTTATAAACGTGACAAAGGAGCTCATAGAAATAGCTTATTATGATAGCTTATGACTTATAGCTTATTAGATACGCGGAATTGGGTTTTAGGGTTTTAAAAGGCGTGTTTGGTTTAGGAAAAACTAACAAGTAGGCTTAGGGTTCTAGGGCTTATTCCAAGTGATCTTAAAAGATGAATAGAAGCTTAATAACATTAGAACAAGCTTTAGTTAGCTAATTTAGGGTTTCGACTAGATTAGGGCATCAATATGGGTCGAACTAGGGCATGGTTAGGGTTCGGTTTGGTTTTAGGATTTCAAAAGAGTTTTAACTTGATCAAATGGTTGTAACATAGTTCATACATGATCTTAAATTTATAAGAACTTAAAGAACAAGTAGAAAACTTACTAGCACATGAAAAGGGCTAAAATGGGTTAAAACAAGCAAATGAGACCCGAAACCTTTTTAGGAGATGAATCAAGGACCTTTTCTTCTTAACTTGGTGTATACTTTCTCTCTTCTTTTCCTTAGCTTAGTTAGATCATGATTTAGAGGTATGGTTTAAGTTTTGGTGATGAGTTTTGAAGTGTGCATGTGTTTCAGTTTATATAATTCGGTTAACAAAGGGGGTGACGGGGTGGTTTCTTTGATGAGCAATAGGTGTTGACAAGGTGCTGAGGGTGCTAGGATAGGTGACAAGCGAGGTGATGGAGGTAGCTCAGCAAGGTGGAGGCATGGTGGTGAATCATGGAGAAGGGTGGTTGCTTGGTTGTAGCTTGGTTCGAACAAGTTTAGGGTGAAACGGGTTGTTTAGGGTTTTTGGGTTAGGGTTTTAGGTTTAAGTCGAGCTAGGGTTAAGATTAGAGAGGGAAAAGTGTTTAAATAGATGCATTAGAGTGCTTAATTGACTTGCACCTAGGGCTTTAGAAAGTTGTACTAGGGTTTTAGAGGGAAAAGATATTTGAATTTCATGTATTGAAAACTTGTACACAAGCCTTATAAGCTTGTACATATGTTTTGTATGTAAACATTACATAAAGTTAAGGTTTTGATATAGACGTTAACGTATAAAGTCTGTTTTATAATAACGTTATGGAAAGTATACGTTAAATAGATAACGTATGGTAAAAGTGGAGTTTTAAAACATATTGCTGTGAACAATTATGAACGTGTACTTGCTATAACGTTGATGAAATTGCATTGTAAGGTTGCGTAAGCATTTACTTTGGTAATGTTAAGTTACGTTACATATGGATGGAAAAATCTTCCATGAAAATGGTTGCATCGAATTTAAATAGATGGAAATTACACTGAGGAAAAATTGCAATCTTTATTAATAGATGGATAATTTACATAAAGGAAAATTGTGGTTGTTATAGTCTCCCTAACTTAAAGAAATCTCAACCCAAGAGTTAGTTGGATGTATGGAGTGATTTTGGAAATTAAATGTGGATACTTGGCACGAATTTGATCTTCGCGTTCCCACATGAATTCTGGTCCTCTTTTAGAGTTCCATCTTACTTTGACTATAGGAATACGACTTTGTCTCAGTTGCTTGACTTCACGATCCATAATTTCTATTGGTTCTTCCCACAAAGTGAGTTTGTCATCGAGCCAAAGCTCTTTCATTGGAATGACGAGAGATTCGTCAGATAGGCATTTCTTTAGATTAGAAACATGGAAAGTACTATGGACATTACTGAATTCTTCAGGAAGTTCAAGTTTATATGCCACTGGGCCAACCCTTTTAAGGATCTTGAATGGTCCAATGTACCGGGGGTTAAGCTTTCCTCGTTTTCCTAATCGACATACACCTTTTCGAGGTGACACTTTTAACATAACACGATCTCTAACTTAGAATTCCAAAGGCTTTCGCCTTACATTGGCATAACTCCTTTGCCGGTCTCTTGCATCTTGCAAGCATTGTCGGATTTGAACTATCTTTTTGGTGGTTTCATGGATTATCTCTGGTCCCGTGAGTTGGACATCTCTAACTTTGGCCCAGCAGACAGGTGATAGACACTTTCGACCATAAAGTGCCTCGAATGGTGCTGCCTTAATACTGCATAGTAAAACTGTTATTTTAGGAAAAATTCTACCATGGTAAGATGTCTTTTCGCATCCTTTTCCAAAATCTATAACACAGGATCGAAGCATATCTTTAAGTGTTTGGATGGTTCTTTCACGTTGTCCATCGGTTTCGGGATGATATGCCGTACTCATGTCTAATTGAGTAACCAAGGCACTCTGCATTGACGGCCAGAATCTGGATGTGAAATGACTGTCACGATCCGAGATAATGGATATCGGCACTCCATTCTGTGAGACTATCTCCTTTATATACAACCTTGTAAGGGTTTTCATACTATATGTCTCTCTGGTAGGGATAAAATATGCTGATATGGTAAGGCGGTCTATAATGACCCAAATTGTGTCATGTTCGCTTGATGTTTTGGGTAGTTTTGTAATGAAGTCCATCGTTATTCTTTCCCATTTCCATGTAGGAATATCTGGTTGTATCAGTAAGCCGGATGGCTTCTGACATTCTGCTTTAACTCTAGAGCATGTTAAACACTTGCCAACATATTCAGTGATGATTGCCTTCATGTTAGGCCACCAATAGAGTTTCTTTAGATCCTGATACATCTTGTCAGAACCTGGGTGAATGGAATACTTCAATTTATGAGATTCATGCATGATCAAGTCTCTCAAATTACCAAAAAGTGGTAACCATCTTTGGTTTCTTTGATACATACAGTTCCATCAGAATAACTTTAAAATTGCTGATGTCCATTCCACCATAAAGTTCTCACTTTGATGTTCTCTTCTTTGATCGCCTCAGTTTGGGCTTCGAGGATTTGTGATGGTAATTTTAGTGAATGGTCAATGACTAATGCCCTAACTTGGAGTGGTTTGATTCGTTCCTTCCGGCTTAAGGCATTTGCTACAATATTTGCCTTTCCAGGATGGTAGCGAATCTCACAATCGTAATCTGTAAGTAATTCTTGCCAACGGCGTTGTATCATGTTCAACTCTTTCAGATAAAGGATATGCTGAAGACTTTTATGATCAGTGAACACAGTACACTTTGTGCCATATAGATAGTGTCTCTAAATTTTAAGAGAGAACACTACTGCTCCTAATTCGAAGTCGTGTGCGGTATAGTTCTCTTCATGAGGCTTGAGTTGTCAGGATGCATATGTAATAACTTTTTCTCTTTGCATTAACACCGCTCCCAGACCTTGGAGTGATGCATCACAGTAAACGACAAAGTCATCGTTTCCTTCTGGTAATGCTAAGATTGGAGCTTCATAAAGCTTCTGTTTTAGTAGTTGGAAGGCTGACTCTTGGTCTTCTACCCAGATATACTTCTTGTTTTTCTGGGTTAATTCAGTCAAAGGCTTTGGAATCTTCGAGAACCTTCGATGAATCTCCAATAGTAGCCAGCAAGTCCTAAGAATTGGCGTATCTCTGTAGGTGTGGTAGGAGATGCCTAATCCTTGACTGCTTTAATCTTGGCGGGGTCAACGTGAATTCCTTGATTGTCAATCACGTGCCCGAGAAATTGCACGATATTATCCAGAAATCACATTTTTAGAGAAATTGGCATATTAATTCTTCCTTTGAGTAATCCAAGATTATTCTTCTCAGGTGACTGTGTGTCTCTTTTGTTACGAGAGTAGATGAGAATATCATCGATGAATACTATCACAAATTTATCCAAGTATGGTTTACATACACGGTTCATGAGATCCATGAACACAACAGGCGCGTTAGTTAAACCAAATGGCATCACTTGGAATTCGTAGTGTCCGTATCGTGTTCTGAAAGCAGTCTTGGGAATATCTTCATCCCTGACTCTCAGTTGGTGATAGCCTGATCTTAAGTCAATCTTTGAGTAAGTACTCGAACCTTGAAGTTGGTCAAATAAATCATCGATCCTGGGTAATGGGTAACGATTCTTTACGGTGAGTTTATTCAGCTCCCGGTAATCGATACACATTCTGAAAGATCCGTCTTTCTTTTTAACAAATAAGACAGGAGCTCCCCAGGGCGAAGTACTTGGTCGGATAAATCCTCGGTCTGCTAACTCTTGTAGTTGGTCAGATAGTTCTTGCATTTTTGAAGGAGCTAATTTGTAAGGTGCTCGGGCTACAGGTGCCGCTCCAGGCATTAAATCGATTTGGATTTCTACTTGGCGAACCGGAGGAAGGCCGGGTAGGTCTTCAGGAAAAACTTCCAGAAATTCTCTGACTACCGGTATATCTTCTAATCGTTTTTCATCTGACTTTTTCTCCATTACTTGGGCTACAAAAACTTGATATCCCCTGGATATATATCTTTCGGTTTTAATACAGGACATGAGGTTTAGTCGGGTTTTACTTCGATCACCTCAGATGATCAAAGTTTCACCGTTGATGGGGATATGGACCACTTTCTCGTCACAAATAATTCTAGCATGATACTTGGATAACCAATCCATACCAATGACGACGTCAAAACTACCGAGTTTAATCAGCATAAGATCAATTTTGAAAGGTTGGTTTAGCAAAATCAGAGTGCAACCTTGGATAACGGTATTAGTGCCTACTAGGTTTCCATCGGCCATTTCAATGTCGTAAGTGGTATCGAGTGTAATTGGTGGGATATTAAGCATAGAAGCAAGAGATATGGATACAAAACATTTATCGACTCCTGAATCAAATAATACTCTAGCTAGATGTTGGTTTAGAAAGAACGTACCCGTGACTACGTTCGGGTCTTGGTGAGTATTCTTGTCTCTCAACAAGTATGCTCTTCCGTGGGCACTGTTGTTTGCCTTTGGGCACTGATTTTTGTAATGTCCTTTCTCTCCACAGGCATGAAAAATTACTGACACTGGATGCAGGTTGCTTCCAGTGGCTGGTCCTTTGTTTTACTAGTTCCTGGTCTGCTGACCTAACCCCCTTTTTTTTTTTATATGCCAAGCCGACACTTGACATTACAAGGTCTTGTGTGATGCATGGTGCATTTCTTACACAGGGGAAGGCTTCCAGTATACCTACTGTTTTTAGTTGGGGTGACAACATAAGCCCTGACGGTTTCTTGCCTTCTAGTCTGTTGTTGTTTGTGATCATTGTTGCGGTTGCTATTGTTGTTATGGTTATTTTGGTAGTTGTTGTTGGTGAATGTTCTTCTATCATCAAACTTTAGTTTGTGATCATTGGTTCCTTGCACATAATTGTGCTTTATTACCTGATCCATTAACTTCTGGGTTATGGTAATAGCTTCCTCCAAAGTTTGAGGCTTTGAAGCGGTAACATTTCCTTCAATACTTCTGGGTAACCCCGAGAAGACCTTCCTTAGTTTTATCAGAAATTGTACCAATGTTGGGACATAAAACTACCAATTCCTGGAATCTTCTAACGTAATTCTTGAGATCATTCCCTTTTACAGTCAGATTGTAAAATCCATCTTCCATTTTCTTGACCTCAGTTCGGGGACAATACTTCTTTATTAAGAGCTTTTTCAATTCGGACCAATGAATCTTGTAAGCTTCCTCTATTCCAATAGGCTGGGCGAATGAACTCTACCAGGACAAAGCTTCCTCAGTTAGAGTACCAGTAGCAAATTTCACTTTGCAGTCCTTGGTACAGTTACTGTAGAGGAATACCGATTCAGTTCGTTCAAACCAGCGGATGAGGCCAACAGCGCCTTCCGTACTTAAATTGTAAAGGTTGGCAAGCTCATAAACCCTTTTGTAGCTCACAATTTTTCTTGCTACAAGAGTTTCATTCTCTTGGTCCGGTGTTCTATTGGTATATCAGTATTTGCAATGGTAGCAACGTGTCTTCCAGAGCTAGACCGGAAACACTATGTATCAGCAACTAGTTTCTTGATGGTGGCCTGAGTCATGGCTAGTGCTGCAGATGTTGAATGACCTTCTTTCATGGGTGGAGCCATTTCTATTAACATTAACATACAACATAAAATATGAATATACATAAGTCATTTGTACAATGTATGGAAATTTTGACAATGACTTATTTGATACAAGTTCTAACAAAGAAATACACATTCTTTGATATTAAGTTGCAGGATATAACAAAAAAATTTGGAATCGACACTCTAACAAGCATCTAACTCATTAGGTTTCTCGGGGACTGGTTCACTTCCCAGTGTTTTGTATGATCCATAACGAGTTATCTAACTCTGCAAAGATAGACTCATCTGGAAGTCTTAGATTCCAAAATTTTTAATGCTCAATGTCTTGATTATTAATCATATCCATGATACCTGGGTACAAAGGTTTGAGAAAACCGGGTTGTAAGTAACCATAGTAAGGTGTGTCCCCCGATAAGATATGAGTTATCACACTACAGAATATAGGATAGACAATCATGACATACATAAATTGGTATCATAAAACAACAAGGTATAATAGAATCACCACTGTATTAAGTCATAAACAACTTGTCTACATATTTTACATAATCAAAATTTGACAAGTGTCATTATTTATGCCACACATCCCGTGGTTGGATTCTAAACAAAAGCTGTAAATGACAAGGATCTAGTCTAGTAGTCTGGTGGTCCTCCCTTATGGTTCTTGAGCTCATGGATCTTGTCTAGAAGACTCTGCATATCTGATCGGTGGCGAATCTGGATATCCTCGATGAGTATCTCTAGAGTAGAAGTCCTGACGTGAGCAAGAACAATCTCGTCGTCATGCCCCATTTGCTCTCTCTGAAATCTAGAAATCTGGGTACGGGCTTCTTGAAGTTCAGTTTCTAGTTGGTCAAAATCTCGTTGTATGATTACTCGACCATTACCAAGACCTTCTATCTTATCTTCCATGTGCTCAATGCGCTCAAGAGGGAGCTCATCTAAGTGATTCAAAATAGTCTCGATTTGTTCCTCATGGCGCTCCAGATGCGTCTTATGAGAACTCTCTCCAATCTCAAATACATGAGGTAGGGCAGAGGAATTAGTAGAGAAGGGTGATAGGAAACGGACTCGTTTCTGAGGTGGCAGAATCTCCTCGGAAATAAAGAAATCTCAAGGATCAAACATTGGTGATAGTGATAACACTAGAGATGAAGGCAAAATAGTTGGTGGAGCAATAGAAGCTTGTGGTAGTGGAATAGGTGACTCATCATTAGTAGCATTATATGCTTGCATGACCTTCATATATGGATCATCGTGGAAAGGTAAAATGGTTAGCGAGGCTAAAAGATCCTTAGATAAATCTTCTGAATAGTCAAAAGAGGTGTTTCCTTCCCGTGAGGCAGGGGAAAAGGTCCGTTGAAGCCGCGGTATAGTCAAGAGTATTCGTAGAGGAAAAAGCATCCTCAATATAGGAATCAGATAGGACGATAATAGGGTGGGTGGATGTGGGTGATGAGGTTTCGGTTACCAAAGGAGGTGACAAAGAGTAACTTGGGGCTCAAGTGGACTAGGTGGTGAATAGGAGGTGATGGAGGTGCTTAGCAAGGCGGTGGATCATGGTGGTGAGTGCTAGCTTACTTAGAATTAGGTTTTGAAATAGGTTTAGGGGGTTACGGGTCATTAGGGTTTTTGGGTTAGGGCTTATGGTTTTGAACGAGTATAAGTTAGGGAGGGAAATGGTGTTTAAATGTATGCTTGATGTGTTTGTGACTTGTGCTCAACAAGTTGTAAGAAAACTAGAAAGAAAATAGAGGGAAATAGTCCAATTTGAATTCTATGCATAGTCGAATTATACTATAAGCTTAAACGAGTTGTACATTGGTTTAGGAGGGAAAAGATATTCAAATATTATGCATTGGTACCTTGTACACATGCCTTGCAAGTTTGTACATTTGGATTGCATGTAAACATTACACGTAGTCGGGGTTTTGATATAAACGTTAACGTTTAAAGTTCGTTTTGATATAATGTTATAGAAAGTACGTTAAATAGATAACGTATGGTAAAAATGGGGTTTAAAACATATTGCTTGACATATTATGACGTTTATTTGATATAAACGTTGATGAAATTGGCATTGGTAGGTTGCGTGAGCACGTTTACTTTTGTAATGTAAGTTACGTTACATTATGGATGGAATAAAGCAAAAAAAATCTTTCCATGAAAATGGTTGCATCTAATTTAATAGATGGAAATTACACTGAGGAAAATTGCATCTAATTTAATAGATGGATAATTACATAAAGGAAAATTGTAGGTTGTTGTAACACCCCCTTGTTTGACATATAACAGTGGAAGCTAAATTGGGGTATTACTTCATGAATCAACAGTCATAATCATAGAAAACGACTCAAAAGAGACGTTTTGGAAAATTTAGTTATCATTCAATATTATTTTAGAGTTTTACAAAAGGAGGTCCCAAAATACATATGAAAACATAAAGTTTGAATGATAACAAGTTTGAACATCCTCAAGTCCAATGCTAAAAAGGTCAACAAAAAGGTTGAGTGAAATTCCCAGGTTTAAAATGTAATAGTTAAATACAAGTCATCATAAGTGGTAATAATTGTACAATTACAATCATCATGGAAAACAGTATTATTGCCCTAAGCTCATGACACCAACATGTTAACATGGAAATCACCTCAATGACATTATTAAGGAACAAATGTCCTCTTGGAAAGGTAACTTGCCAAAGTTACCCATTATTCTCAAATATAGTGCGTTTGATTACCTCATTTACAGGTAAACACAAACGGGATTCGTCAATACCAATAGATCTATCCACAATATTTGCGTTCACTCGCAAGTGATTAATGGTTCATGATTAAATGATATTGGCATTAGAGGTAAACTTAGGCAATAATATATTAGGATAACATACAGTTGAAAAATACTTGTATTCATGGTTTATAACATGTATCCCCCCACGGGGTTTAGAAAACATGTAAAGGTGGGACTATGAACTCACCTTCATAAGGTAGTTGATTGATGTCAAAAGTGACTCAAATGGAAATAAACAGCTTCGTCACGCAACCTGAGGTAATATGTCAAGTCTTAGTTCGATTGTTTCAAAACTTTATTTCATAAAGTTTAACGTAAATGATTTTGGTTTATTACTTTGTGAAAATATCGTATCACTGTTCGGGCTATCATAATCCAGAGGTCATGTAGTAAACGTTTGAGGAGCTCGGACATTTTAAATCGTAAATCCAGCAACTTGTCAAAACGTCTACCCAAATGAAAGCCCCTCACATGAAATTCCCTAGTAACGTGATACATTATAGTTTAAATGATATGATTTTATCTTTTTAAGTTTCTTCAAAAGCTAGTGGATGATAAATTATGTTAAATATATAACATAATTATTTTATAGTGTTTCGATCGACGAATGATAACGACAAATGTGTCGGGCTTTAATAAAATCGAGTCTTATAATATTTAAATATATTTTTATAATTAATATAAAAATATTATATTTTATACCCTTGAGAATATGAAAATGACAATATATACCCTTGGTATATATTAATTTACACTTTTAACCCTTTAATTATATTTTTAAAATATTAAACCTTTAACTTTAGAAATTGGCAAAACAGGCCCATGTGGTTTAACTTTGGAGTATTTACACTTTTGGCCCAAAAACTATATAAGTTTCAATATCTACAATATATACCCCTTTACATGGTTTGAATTGCATTTCTAGTCCATAATCCATAATCTTTGTATTTTTAATCTCGAAATCAATTTTGCAGCTTATAGCTTATTACTATAAGCTAAAATAAGTAAGTTTTACGAGCTTGTAGCTTATGAAAAGAGCTTATGAGCTTAAAAATCCAAAATGGGCACGTTTGGTTTAGAAACAATAACCCGATGGGTTAGGGCTTTTAGGATTAGTTTTAATGATTATAAAAGTGATAAGTTAGCTTATTAGAATAGCTTATAAAATCAGCTTATGGCTTTTAGCTTATTAGGGTTTACGAAAAGGGTTTTAGGGTTTTTAAAGGCGCGTTTGGTTTAGGAAAACCAAGCGTGTTGCTTAGGGTTTTAAGAGCTTATTCCAAGTGATTATAAAAGTACATGGGAGCTTATTAGGATAAGAATAAGCTCAAGCTAGCTTATTTAGGGTTTCGAATAGATTAGGGTTTCAAAACGGGTCACTTAAGGTTCGATTAGGGTTTAGGAGTTTTCAACATGGTTTTGTTTGATCAAATGATTAAAACAAAGTGTATACATGATCTTAAACATAACAAGAGCTTATTGAACGAGTAGAAAAGCTTACTAGTACACTAAATGGATCAAAGATGGTGAAATGGGTCGAAATGGGTGAGTATGATCTGAAATCTTTAGGAGATGAATCAAGGACCTCTTTTCTTCTCTTCTATGGCTTCTACTTAGCTTAATCTTCCTTACTTCTCTTTTAGGACATGGCTAGAGCATAGTTTTAAGGTAGTTTTGAGTTTGGATGGAGAATTAAGAATGTGTGCATGTATGCGTGTATATATAGGGTAAAGGAAGAAGTGGTGGCCAAGTTGTGTAGAGTGGTGGCCAAGTTGAGTAGAGTGGTGGCCAAGGGTGTAGATAGGATGACTATGGAGGGCTTGAACTAGCTTAGAAAGGTGTATTTAAAGGGTAAGGGGTTCGGTTATCATAAGAGGTGACAAGGTGGTTACATGGTGTGCAAGTTGGCTAGGTGGTGACAAGGAGGTGATGAAGGTTCTTAGCAAGGTAGTAGGCAAGGTGGTACATCATGGAGAAGGGTGTTAGCTAGGTTAGAACTAGGTTCGAACTAGTTTAGGTGTTTCGGGTCATTTAGGGTTTCGGGTTAGGGTTTTGGATTTAGGACGAGCTATGGGCTGAAGTGGAGGGAAACTATGGTTCAAATGTAATGCTTAAGAAGCTTGTAAGTTGTGTTAGAAAGGTTGTATGAAATTCCTTAGAAAAATAGAGGGAAAATGGGCTTATTTGAATTTTGTGCTTAATTGACTCGTACCTAGGGCTTTAAAGAGTTGTACTTTGATTTTGATGGGAAGAGATATTCAAAAGTTATGCATTGTACACTTGTACACATGTCTTGTAAGTTTGTATATTTATTTTGTATGTAAACATTACATGTAATCAGGGTTTTGATATAAACGTTTAACGTATAAAGCCGTTTTATAATAAACGTTTTAAATAGTATGTTAAATCGATAACGTTTGGTAAAAATGGAGTTTAGAACATATAGCTTGACATTGTTTTATATGTTGACTTGAAGATAACTTTAATGAATTTTAAGCAATAGGGTTGTGGTTGTGTGCTTGTTTTTATTTTGTAATGTAAGTTACGTTACATTATGAATGGAATAAAGCTAAAATCTTTCCATGAAAATGGTTGCATCTAATTTAATAGATGGATAATTACACTGATGAAAATTGCATCTAATTTAATAGATGGATAATTACATAGAGGAAAATTGTGGGTTGTTATAGTCATAGCAATCCAAACCATCATCTTCCAAAGAGAATCCTCCACCTATCGAAGAGATCCGTGTAGAATCATATGGTGGGTATTCCTCCACCTCAGATTCATCATCTGAATCATCTTGAGACTTGTTTAATGAATCCTTTTTCAATCTTTGAAAACGCGACCAAAGTCTTTCTTCCTCTTGAATCTTATCATTAGCTGCCTTCGAACTTCCACTACCAACATGCTCATTACCATCATTCTTTATACCTGATTCGGGGTTTTGGGTATCCCTCTCAATATGGGTTGTTCCCACATCATTTGTAGGAACCGATTCCCCACAAACATCCCCCTCGTCCGAATTCAACACACTAAAAGATTTTATCACCACTAGCTTGTGATGTAGAAGCCTTCTCATTTCCATTAGTGTTCTTCTTAGATGTCTTATCATTAGCCTGCTTATTGATAGGTTTATAGAAGGCTGATTTAGGCTTATGAAGACGAAGACCCTCAATATGATTTTTGGGCTAATTAGCAATCTTTTTCCCTTTGTTTTTCCTACTCACCACCTTAGTAAATCCATCATTAGCCGAAGTATCAATAATAGGATCAACAACACTTACCTATTTAGGACACTACTACACATGATTTAGAGTTAGGAGTAGTGGTTTTTGCTCTTAAGATTTGGAGGCATTACTTATATGGGACAAAAAATATTATCTACATGGATCATAAGAGTCTACATCATATTTTTGACCATAATGAGTTGAATATGTGCCAACGAAGATGGATTGAGTTGTTTAGTGACTACGACTGTGAGATTCGCTACCATCTGGGAAAGGCGAATGTAGTGGCTGATGTATTGAGTAGAAAGGAGAGAGTGAAACCAAGAGGAGTAAGAGCAATGTCCATGACTATTCAGTCAAGTGTTAAGGACAAAATATTAGCTGCTCAAGGTGAGGCGTCCAAGGTAGAGAACGCGCAAGCAGAAATGCTGCGTGACCTAGACCAACAAATGGAAAAGAGGGCAGATAGTGGTTTGTACTTTATGGATTGAATTTGGGTTCCATTGGTAGGAAGTGTAATGAATGGCTTTCATGCATCAAGGTATTCGGTAAATTCGGGAGCGGATAAGACATACTATAACCTTGGAGACATGTATTGGTGACCACGTATAACATGCTTGGCTAAACCTATTATTGTGTTTGTTTATGATTGTATGAAACCTAGAATGTAGATCTCAGTGATTGTTGCTTCTTGTGTTGGATGTGCATCGTTAGGTCTAGAAAACCAATTTGTCTATTCGCTGTTGATATGTCTAGGGAAAACATGATTGTGTAGAAAGTACCATCGGGTAACAGTTTTATACTACCTTGCCCCCTAATATGGTTGATCCACTCTTAATATATTCGCATGCACTTAGTGTACTCTTAGGGGCCTGGTAATAGTCTACATATACTTATACAGAGTGCGTTGTCTAATCAGGATACTAAGTAGACGGCGGGTTCGTGTAATTCGTTCATGACTTAGGAAATAGTTACAATTGATCATCACAGGTGTGACAAAGGGCACAACACTAGGAAGAAACAATCTAGGGAGTGTGCTAAATAACATGGATTAAATGAAAAACCAATCTTTTTCTATTGTTATTCACCGTAGGCATAGTTGGTATTTAGTTTAAATAGCTTAAAACCAACCTCCCTCCAATTATATGATTTCTTCTGCTTTTCCATAAACATAAAAATACAAAAATAATCTTCTCTCAACCCTAGAATTCTGTTAGACCGTAATCAAGCCTTCCCAACCTATTCTCGAGTGAACGTATCATACCCCGAGTCTTGCCTATTATACTCGACAACGAATTAGGTGCCGCCTAGGAGTTGGTAAAACTTCTCGTGTAGAAGTCTTACGACGATCGCACATCAAGTTTTTGGCGCCGCCGCTAGGGGAATAGTTAGGTTTTGATCATTGTTTAACTTAGTTCTACTTGCTTGAATCCTTTTAAGTGAGACTTTAATTCTGCATATTAGCTTTCTTGTAGTTTATCTTTTTCTTTGTGCCCTTTGTAATAATTTGTAAATTTTGTAAATTATAATGTTAGTAATGGTTATTTAGCGTTGGTAGGTTTGATGTATTTTTCTTTCGTAATCAATCTTGTTTTCCAACACATAAGATGATCTCTCTAGATTCGGGGACTCGTTTTAAGGACATAACTGATAAAGTCCGAATCAAGGCCTTAGTATATGGGACCCTAATTGAATTATTTCTTAAACATCTCGACTAGTTATCCGTCATATCTTCAATTTAACTTAGCAGAAGGGGATCTTAGGAAGTTTAGTGATATAGGAGCATGGTATGTCATAGAGGATTGAATATGATAAAAAAAAAGTAGCAACCCAACAGGCGCTATTTCTGATGAAACAATAGCAAATCTAAATGTTCAAATAGTTGGGGATGATATGGTTAGGGTACAAGTACCTAGGTGCATGGCTTGGTTAGATTATGATGAGCATGTAGATAGCCTAAGTACGATGGATAATGAGGTAGGAGTTACAAGCCCTGAGAGTACCACATAAATTCTCCCATCATTTGAGGAATACACACCGCTAGTGACTTGTCCGGAAGAAGTAGAAGAGACTTTAGGAACCCCGATTAGAGGTAGAACCTTTAGATGAAACACAACTAGAGGATTTAGGCTCAAATACTTGTAATTATGGCATTCCTCTTAGTTCTAGGGAAGTTCCAAGTTTTGATAAAACAAAGCCTCAACCACAACCCTTACCAAATTGTCCACCTTTAGATATAAGTCAAGGAGACAAAAGAGGCCTCGAACCACCCATCAAACTACATAGTCCGGATAGTTTTAGGATGAAGGTAGTAGAAAATTTAACCATTCATACACCATCTTCATCTCTCGTGGCGTCTTCCCAACCTAATGATACGTATTGCTATTATCGCCCATGCATCGATAACCCTAAGAGACATTATGGATTTAAACCATGTTTATTAGGACAAAGTGGATCCTTAGGTGTTGATTTTTCAAATTTGGAGATGATAGAAAATGATTGGGAATTAGAATCTAAGGAAGCTTCTTTCCTAGAAAAAGGACTTAATTTACCCGTTTGGCCAAAAGAGATAAAAAGGGAAGGATTAAAGAAATAAACCATTTGGAGCATATAATTCAACGACTAATTTTTCAGCATATGGCTCCTCCTCACCACGATGGTGTGTACCATTACTATCACCCGCACTTGAACTCAAATGTAGGGGAACCCTCCCCTTTATCTGTTAAATAAGGGTAGAGTCAGGCTCGTGACTAGAACAAAAACAAGCGCTTTTGGGAGGAACCAATTTAACTTTCCTGCTGGTATGTGCTTAATTACACATACCCTTTTCCATTAAAACCGGACTTAAATGACAAAAAAACGTACCCAAAAATACCTTGTATTTGTATGTTTTCATTTGTATTGTGCAAGAAACGAATATCCGACAAAAAGACAAAAAACGAAGCCAAAAATGACAAAACCGAGCACGGAATGGAAAAGCGTGGAAAAGCCAAAGTCAACAAAAGTCAAAGTCAAAAGTCAACCCCGCAAAGTCAATGGTCAAACCAAAGCCGTAACCGAAGAAATATTAAATGGGCCCACCCATACCCATCTAATGGGCTGAGTCAGCCCATTTAAATATTATATGAAGACCAAATATAGATAATGGCCCAATTCCCTTTAATACCATAACCGGTCTAAAAACAAGTATAAGCCCAAAATCATATTCCCATTTACACTTAACAGCTGTTAAGTCCTATTACTCTTTAACCCTAACTTTGTTAGATCCCACAAGGACTTGTCATGTAACAACACAAATAACCCTTAGGGACTCATTTTGCCAACCCTCAAAAATATCATACACCAGAAGGACGATTCTTGAAATTATACATATCACCATGAGGGGCTTGTTTTGCCTTTTCTCCAAACTTATCCCCTGCACATAAACAAATAGGGTGTCCCCTTCCCGCCAAAGCCCATAACTACTGTTTGTCTTCTTCTTGTGTCCTTACCCTTCTACATACAGCCAAAAACATCACCACCACTCACCCCCACCTCACAAAACACCAAGACACCTTGGCAATCCCTTGTATGCTCATTGGACAAAGAATTTGAAGGGTTAGGATCGTATGACTTTGGGACCAAGGCAATTCAAGGGCTATGATCAACTTGACTTCCTACTCACATGACAAGCACACTCGTGAAGCCTCTCTATGAAGAAACACAGCCTCAAGACTTAGTTTTAGTATAAATAGGCATGATGTATTTCATTCTTACTTTTGTCGAATTTTTGTGTTTAATCAAACTTGTATTAACTAAAATTTTGTACCCTTTTATTTACTGCATTTCAATATATTGTCATTTAAATTTCTTGTTTTTAAATACTTGCATTTTAATTTTAAGCAATTTACTGTTTTCTTTAAATTATTGCCATTTACTTAAGTGTCATTTTAAATCCCCTACCTCCGTCTCCTCCCTCCTAACAAATTAGTAGAGATTATAAGCTTCTTGTTCATCAAAAGCTCATATAAAAGTTTACTTTATTTTCTGTCAAAAATATTCAAAAATCCAAGAAAAATCACAAAAAGAAATCATTTGGAGCAAGGTGTATTAAGGAAGGCCTTGGTTTAGAGCTTATGGGAAGCATATAGGTTTGTCATTAAGCTTTTTGAGAGCTTATACACTTGCCATAAGCTAAGGACTATTGTGAGTTTCATTTTCCCATTTTTTATGTATTGTAGCAATGCTTATTTAGTGCTTATTTCACCTTATTCTTGCTTTGTTATGCTTATTGTGATGTTTTATGCTTACTAGTTCTTTTTTATTGCTTATTTGTCATTCATTTTAAGTTTGCTCAAAATCTGCCTATTTTCCTTGTAAACTGCTTATTGCTATCTTGCTTATTTTACTGCTTATTTGTCTTTGATTTTTGCTTATTATTGCCTAAAACTTGTTGCTTGTTATCTGTTTCCCAAAACCTTTGCTTAAATTCCTTGTAATCAGTTTTAAAATTTCAGTTTTCAATCTTTAAGGGGTGAAAATGGGTCATTTTGTGGTAAAAAAACTCGTTGCATTCATTTTGCCTCTTTACAAGCAATTTTAGTTAGTTCAAATATGGTTTGCAGAGCTTTTGTAATTCTTCTAAAAAGTTGTTTTCAAGTTTTTCTTAAGTAGTCTTTGTAAACTGTCATGACAAAACATTTTACAAGGGCTTTTTAGATTAAGTTTTCTAAAAACCTGTTTTGAGTCTTGTTTTAAGTCATCTTTTAAGTATCAAATTCATAGTATAAAGTGTCTTTTAAGTTTCCCTTGATTTATAAAATTTTGTCAATTTCTATAAGTGTTTTCATAGTTAAAATTGCCATTTTTCATTTTTAGTTATCAGATAGAAAAATTCATTTTTAGCTTTCAATTTTTTTAGCATAAGCTCATTTTAGGCCACACTTCATCTGTTTTAACTTTATTTTCAAATTGGAGCTTATTTGCCTAGCTTATTTGCAGGCTGCATAGCTCACTTGTTTTTCAAAGAAAACCAAAAAAAGTTGCCCTCGTGCAAACAACCACTTTTCAAGCCCTTTTTAACTGCTTATTTAATTTGCAAACTTTATTCTTTTTGTAGTTCTAGATTTCCCTTCAGCTGGTCTACAAGCTTATATAAGCTATTTAGCCAAAAGCAACATCTAAGGGCTAAAAAAATTAAGCCTAAAGAGGGCCCTTAGGCTGTCTGATTTACCAATTTGTGACTTATAGCTTATATGCATCTTTGGCTTTTCTGTCTGTTCTTTTTAGCTTAATTATGCTTTTTGTGCTTATTTAGGTTAGATTAGATACCTGTTGTTGCTTATTTTAGATTTTCATTTGCTTATTTGTTAAAAAGTAGCCCATCAGTTTAGCATTTGTTAGAGTTAGTGTAAAAAAAGTTAAGTCTGCTACATTTTAGTTGCTTATTTTTCCTGCTTATTTGTCATTTTTATAAAAAGTTTTTGTTTTTAAATTTGCTTATTCTTGCATGTTCTATAAGTTTTAAAAAAAAAGAAAAAAAATAACTTTTGCAAAAAGGGGAGGCCAAGGCTCAAACCCTGGACCTCCCCGTTATACTAAACGCCTCACACACCACTCTCTACTACAAGTCGCCCTTGGGTCTTTTCTGTTTTTAATTGCAACATCAATTCTTTTAACCTCTTTTTAACAGTTTTGCCTATAAGCTTTCTTTTGCTTATTTCGGGCTTATTTGATAAGCCACTATCTGCTTTTATTTTTCATAGAGAACCAAATCCTTCAAGCACTTTTTCATTTATTTTTTTCAGGAATTTTCATTTAAGTTTACTATTTTTAATCATTTTTTCTTTTTAAATCAGTTTTTAATTCATAAAAAATATTAATTTAAGCCGAATTTCAAAGTTTTTATTTTTCCTGAATTAAGCACACTTTTAGCTACTTTTCTTTATTTTTTCATATTTTTTCATATTTTTCCAAAATTTTTTAGTTTTTTTTTTTATCATTTTTTCTTTTCAAAACTGTTTTTAATTCATTATAAATTATTAAAAAAGCAAAAAAAATATAATTCTTTTTTTTTAATTTTATTTTATCATTTTGCACATATGAAAATTAATTTTGCATTCGTATGGTTAATTTTGTAAAATTTTGTTTTTTAAAGAACGGGTTTAGGCCCGGTTCTTGTTTTTAGGTTTTATTCACTTTTAGCCTTCGTTTTTTAGTTTTCTTTAATCGTTTTTGCATTTTAATCATAGAAATTAGAAAAACCAAATCCAAAAACCCTTGAACCATTCAAACGCGCGATCACAAACGTTCTCGATTTTCAATTTGCACCTCGTTGGGAAACGACCCGGGGGATTTTTTATTTTGCTTTGGTCAAAAGCAATTGATTTGAATCTTTGGGAATACTTATCGTACTATAATTGAATTATAATTTTGAAAATATCCTTATATATTTATTATAAGTTATATATACAAAAAGGTTAATTTTAAGGTTATCAGTGTTAAATTTGTTAAAAAAACCCTCGATTTTTCTTTAAATGCATCAGGTCCTTAAAACTGTGTTTATAGTCATTTTGTTTCCTGGTCCCTATTGCCCTTTTATTTTACCCATAGGTTATTACGAGTTTATAAGAATGTTGT
>BQNB010008701.1:0-16434 GCA_026074375.1 Tanacetum coccineum
AGAGATTTTAAAAACTTAACTACAACTCTAGCATCATTTGTGGGGAGCGCCTTTACTTCAACCCATTTTGAAAGATAATCAACAGCTACGAGGATGTATTTATTTCCTCTTGAAGACGCAAATGGTCCCATAAAATCAATACCTCATACATCGAAGATTTCACAAACTTGGATAGAGTTTTGAGGCATCTCATCTCGTTGTGAAATTTTGCCTTGTCTTTGACACGTATCACAAGATTTGATCATTGTATGAATATCTCGATATATGGTAGGCTAAAAGAAACCGGCATCAAATACTTTTCGAGCGGTGAGATTGGCACTATGACGGCCCCCGGTGGGTCCTTCATGGCAAGCTTTGAGGATTTCAAAAGCTTCTTGCCCATGCACACACCGTCGAATGATTTGTTAACCTCTACAACGAGCTTAAATGACCAAAAACAGACAAAAACTGCCAAATATATGTTTGTTTTGCAATTGTATTGTGCAGGAAGTGGATATCATCAAAAAGACAGAAAACCAAGCCAAAATGACAAAACTGAGCATGGAATGGAAAAGACTGTGCAAAATCAAGGCCAAAGTCCAAAAATGCCAAAGTCAGAGTCAATACTGAAGAATCAGCAGTCAATCCGGAGCCGGAACTGAAGAATACTATTGGATGCAATCTTAACCCATCTGATGGGCCGGGAAAGCCCAATAGTATATTTATGAAGACTGTGAAGACCAAATGGGCCCTCAATCAATTACAACAGCCCATTTGTGTGCAATTGACAAAGACTGTGAAGACTTTGAAGACCCAATCCTAGCCCAGTTACAGCCAATCTCAGCCATTGTACACACAAAACCCACTTCATAACCTTATTGGGCTTGAAAAAGCCCAATAACCAAGCCCAAACCCAGTGGGCCCAATACAAGCCCAAAAGCCCAACAACAAAACCCAAGCCCAAAATCCTTTTTTATAAAACTTTAGGGGCTAAAGTTGTCATTTTTAAAAGTTTTTTATAAAAGAAAAATGGTAAAATAAAGGGAAGGACTAAAACTGCCAAATGGCATTTCTTTTATTAATAAAACAGCAGGGACCATTTTTGCAATTGTCCAAAACCCTCTTTTATTCTTTTGTTATAAAACTAGAGGGACCAGTTTTGCAAATTACCCTAACCTCCCCTTTTTCTTTTAGTTATAAAACGCAGGGACTGAAGCTGTTATTTTCTAAACCTATTTATAACTGAATTTCGGGCCAAGATAGAAATGAAAAGAGAGAAAGAGTTGAGGGGCCATTTTTGCATCATTTCCAAAACTTTCATTTAAACCTGCAACCCACCCCTGTACAAACCCCGTACCCGCCAAAATCAAACCACCCCCTTTCCCACGGTTTTCTTGCAATACCACTATCCCAAGTACCCTCACAGCTCACCCCTCACCTTTTCCCACCTTACCCTGCCCCTATATCCCCTCCCACTTGGAAATCACTCAACCCGAGACCCCATCAATGGCTGAGATGGTGTATAAGAACCAACGAAGGGCTAGGATTGCTGGGATTGCTTTATACTCTCACAACAAACTCGTCCCAAGTCTTTGAGACTTGTATAAAAGAGCCAAGACCAAGCCGAAGTCAAACACACCATTTTTTTTATGTTTTTAGCTTAATTTTAATTCCAAGTCTTTTCTTTTAAGCATTTAAGTGTATTCAGTTTATTTTTAAGTTTATGTTGTATTATTTCCAGTTTTAATAAAAGATAAGAGTTTTGTTTGTGTTATTTCATTTATCAAAATTTAAAGTGTAAGTTAAGCCTTTGTAATTCTGTTTAAATTGTTTGAATGTGTGTTAAAAGTTATTAAAATCCACTTGTAATCCATTATCTCTGCCCTCTTTTACCAAAAATCAGTTAAAACTCCTTTTTTATAAAATAAGGGGGTGTTTGGTTTAGTCTGAAAATGGGTCAAATGGTTGTTGTTGTGGGTCAAGCTCACTCAAGACCAACTTTGGCTGAGTGTGTAGGGTTTATTAAGCCTTTTTAATTACCATTTTTAGTGTCAAAATCCGTTTTTGAGTCCCCTTTGCTTTCTGTCAAATTTTCAATAAGCAAAAGTCAAGCTAAACCACTTAAGCTGCTTATGCAGCTTAAGCACACCTTGTTGTTCCCTATTTGATGTATGTTCTAACAAAAACCAACTTTAAACCAACCACTTGTTCTGTCCTTTAATTTCACCAAGTAATAGCCAAGTGTGTGTGTATGCATGGTTTTTGAAATCCCCCATTTTTAAGCCCAAATATCAGCAGCCTATATTGTTTTCTAGACCCTCATCCTTTGGAAATAAGCTCAATAATATGCCCTTTCTACCTGTTTGAGCTTGGATTTGGCTAAAAAGCTCATAAGAGCTTATTTCATAAGCCCAAAAAGCCCTTAAGCTTACTGTTTGAGCTCCCCTGGTGCTGAGCACCATTTTCAGCCCCTTATTTTTAGCTTATTTCATTTTAAGCATTAGGTTTTTATGGCTTTTTAATATAACTTATAGGTAGGCCTCTTAGGATTAGCAGCTTATTTTAGTTAGTTAGCTTATTTAGTTAGCTTAAATTAGGCTCAAAGTTCCCTTTTTTTCTGTTTTATTTTAAAACTGTCAATATAGCTTATTCATAGTTCAGCTTATTTTAAAGCTTATTAGATGGCCATAGCTTATAATTAGGACTCCCCTAGCCTATTTAACTGTCCCCATAAGTTTTAGCTTATTTTGTTGGCTTAAACCCCAAAAAGAAAGAAAAATAAGCCTATAAGCTTATTAAGCTTTTGCAGTCCAAAAGCTCACTTTTCTAGCTTATTTAGTGAGTAAAAACATAAGTCTTTTACAAAAAAGACTCCCTTTTGACCCCCTTTACAAGTATTCTTTTATTAGCTTTTTTGATAATAAGCTTTTGGACTTGATTTTCAATCGGGGTCCACCTCAAGGATTCTCAGGGACTGTTTGTGTAACTTTCTCTTTTCTAGTTAACTTTGTTAGTCCTTAGGTTAGTCACCCTGTTACCCTGTTAGTCCTTGTTGCTTTACACTGTTAGTCCTCTAGTTTAACAGCCATTAGACTTTTAGTTAATTAAATAAATAAATTAGGTTTAATTTTAATTAGTTTAATTACTTTAATTTAAAACAGTAAAATTTGGGCATTTTTATATTTTTAGAATTGTTAACTTTTTCTTTATTTAATTTTATTTTTTCAGAATTTTTATAACTTTTATTTTTTGTCTTTTTCTATTTTCTTAGTTTTAATTAGTTTTTAATCTTTAAAAATTCATAAAAAATCCAAAAATTAATAAAAAAATATTTTTCTTTTTTATAAAATTTTCTTTTGTCATTTAGTGTCTAGGAAAAATATAAAATTTAGTATAGGCTTAATTTTTCTTAAATTTCAGTTTTAGACCCGTTTTTACCGGGTAAGTTTTACCGTTTCTTTTCGTTTTACATTCAAACGACCTCCGTTTTAGTTCTAGTTTTCTTTATTTTTCAAATTAAGTTAATTAGAATTTAATTTTGATTTTTTTTAGCATTTATTTTCTTAATTTTTAGTATTTAGGTTTCCCGATACCTAATTCTGTTCCCCGTATTTAATTTAGATTTAATTTTAGGATTTCCCTATAACTAATTTTGTTTCCCGTAGTTTTTAAGATCCCCATTTCCTATATCTGTTTCCCGTAGATTAAATTAGGTTTTATTTAATTAATTTTAGTTGTAATTATATCAGTGTTTCCATCATATATTCTCCATCATTCAATTTCTCATCAAACCAGGATTACTTTCAATTGCAGCCTCGTTGGGACATACGACCCGGGAATATCTCTTCCGGAATCTTTTTATTATTGATTCTTATATATTTAATCTCTTTGTGTAGATTTTGACCTTTTTCCTTGGCTAAGGGCATTTGGTTGAGATTTGCATTTGTGTTATTTTATATGTATACTATCTGACGAATCAGTCTCATTTGTATCTTGACAAGTAAATCAACCTCCATTTTTTCTCTCTCACTTTCTCTTTCTAGTTTCTCTCTCTACAATTCTTCTCATCATCCAATCTTACTTTTCTTGTTCATCATAATGAAGTGAAGTGATTCTTGGGTTACTGACAGTCTATGTTTAAATATCATTTTTACAATGTACGTTATCCATTTAACATACCATTTACAACGTTATTCCAAAACAAGCATTATATGTTAACATTTATATCAAAACCCTAATTACATGTCAAAACAAGTGTACGAATGCTCAAAGAATGTGTACAAGTTACAATGCCAAACTTTTGAATATCTTTTCCCTCCTAAACCCTAGTATAACCTTCTAAAGCTTAATGAATAAGTCAATTGTGCATGAAATACAAACTAGGTCATTTTACCTCCTAAATCATGTTTATATCTTACCACCACTTTAACACAAGGTACAAACACCCAATGCACAACTCCTAAACCCTAAACCTAATCCCTAAATCATTATAAACCCAAATCCTAAAACCTAAATTCATCTAACCCTAAACCAAAATCATAAAACCATAGTAAACCCATTACACCTTAAACTAGTTCATAGTTTTCAGAATCTGATCCGTTAATAAAACATAAGATCTGGGCAAAATCAGTAGGTTCTGGGTATTAAGTAAAAACACTAGGTTGTAGCCTTATGTCTTGTGATCATTTTTCCGATTGAATCACCCCGATTCGACGTCGAATGAATTAGTTATAGCCGAAATGGCAAAGGTGCGCAAATTCTGCAGACCTATAGTAAATGGCTGTTATCTCCAGATTTTTGTATAGTAACCCATGAATATGTAAAACTAAAAGTTGTAGAGGACTCAAATATCTAACCATGCTCACAGGTTTGAAGTTGATCGGAATTACGGTTTGTAAATGGCAACTAAATTACCAGGACTGATGTTAGCTGTCCAAAAATAGCCATGTATAAACTAAATAAACAACTCAAGCTCCTCTATGACTCACCACCACCTTCATCCCCATGACCTCACCACCACATCACCATCACTCCAACACCTTACAAGCACCTCCATCACCTCCTTGTAAGCTACTACCACAAGTTGCACACTAAGTAAGCTACTTGTCACCATCTTTGATTTTCGAACCATCACCACCTCCCTACACCTCACCCTAGCTTTCTATTAGTCACCATAGCATCCCTTGGACACCACACCAAGTAATCTTGGTGCCTACTCTAAGTAAACTTAGCCCTAAGTCATTTGAGCCCTATATAAGCCGAACACACACATACACTTTCATTTCATCCTCACAACTCTTTTCCACCTTAAATCTAAGTTCAAACCAAGTTCTAGCAGAAGTAAGGAAGCCAAGGAAGAAGTACTCATCCCTTAAAAGCCAAGAAAACAAGAGAAGGAATCCATTGAAGTCATTTCCAAGGCGTACGAACCTAAAACCCTCATTTCGACCCGTTTAAGCTCAAGTAAGCTTAATTTCTTGTTCAATATGCTCACATTCTGTTTTAAGTTTTCCATAAGCTCTATAATATCATGTGTAAACTTATGTTTAAGCCCTTGAACCACAAAACCATATGGTTTGGTTTTCCTAAACCAAATGAACCCATTTTGGTATTTTCGAGCTCATAATCTCTTTTCATAAGTTCAAGCTCGTAAAACTTATTCATTATAACTTATTTTGGCTTATTATAATAAGCTATAACCTGAAAATTACTTTCTATATTGAAAAATATCAATATTATGGATTTTGGACTTGATTTGCCAATATTTTCATGCATAGGGGTATATATCGTATCTTTTTGAAATTTATAACTAGAGGGGATAAAAATGTCATTATTCTAAAGATATAACTATAAGGACCTATCTTGCCAAGTTCTAATGTTAAAGGTTTAATATTTATAAACTTATTATATAAAGGACTAAACTTGTAAAAGTTTATAAACCAAGGGTATATATTGCCATTTTTATATTCTTAAAAATATAAAATATAGAGAAATCTGCAAATATGCTCCCTGTGGTTTCTCAAATTTGCAGATTTGCTCCCCAACTTCACGAAAGTGCAGGCGGATATTTTTATATAAATTATAAAAATATATATTAATATTATAAGACTCGATTTTATTAAAACCCGACACATTTATCGTTAGTAATCATCGATCGACACATTATAAAACAATTACGTTATATATTTAACGTAACTTATCATCGACTAGCTTTTAAAGAAACTTAAAATCTTATCATATCACGTTACTAGGGAATTTCATGTGAGGGGTTTCATTTGGGTATACGTTTTGACGAGTTTGTTGGATTTATGATTTAAAGTATCTTGGCCCCTCAAACGTTTAATACATGACCTATGAATTATGATAGCCTGAACAGTGATACAATATTTCCATATATTAATAAATCAAAGTAAGATGTATGTTAAACTTTATAAAGTTTTGAAAACATAATCAATCACACTAAGACTTGACATATTACCCTCAGGTTACGTGACGAGACCGTTACTTTCATTTCATATACTTTTGCCATCAATCAGATTTCCCTGTTAAGGTGAGTTTATAGCCTCACATTTTAAATCTTTTGAATACTTTATAAAACCGCGAGGGAGATACATGCTTAAACCATGAATGCAAGTATTTTTCCAACTTTATGCTATCCAGATATATTATTGCCTAAGTACCTTCCACTGCCAATATTTCTTAATCACGAACCATTAGTCACTTGCGAGTGAACGCGAATATTATGGATAGATCCATACAATATGTCAAATGATTTCAATACCACTATGTATGAAAATTTTGACAATGACTTGTGATATCATTCTTATTTTGTATCGTCTTGTAAATGTTGATAGAATGCCTCTCAAAAGGACATCAACATCTGCAGCACCAGCCATGACTCAGGCCGCCATCAAGAAACTAGTTGCTGATAGTGTTTCCGCAGCTCTGGGAGCACAAGCTGCTACTATGGCAAATACTGACAATACTAACAGGAACACCGGACCTACTGGAACTCCTGTAGCAAAAACGGGAAACTATAAAGAGTTCATAAGCTGTCAACCTTTCTACTTCAATGGTACGGAAGGAGCAGTTGGCCTCATTCGCTGGTTTGAACGGACCGAATCAGTATTTTCTCATAGCAAATGTGCCGAGGAAAACAAAGTGACATTTGCTACTGGTACCCTGACTGATGACGCCTTGTCCTGGTGGAATGCATACGCCCAACCTATTGGAATAGATCAAGCCAATAAGATCACTTGGACTGAATTGAAAAGGCTCTTAACAAATAAGTATTGTCCTCGAACTGAAGTCAGAAAAATGGAAGATGAATTTTACAATCTGACTGTAAAAGGAAATGATCTTAAAACTTACATTAGAAGATTCCAGGAATTAGCAGTCTTATGCCCAAACATGGTACCAAACACCGAGAAACTCATGGAAGCTTTCATCGGAGGATTACCCAGAAGTATTGAAGGAAATGTTACCGCCTCAAAGCCTCAAACTTTAGAGGAAGCCATTAACATAGCCCAGAGACTAATGGATCAGGTAACAAAGCACACTCCGATGCAAGTACCAAGTGATCACAAACGAAAGTTTGACGACAGAAGAACTTTCAACAACAACAACAACTACCGCAACAATAACAACTACCATAACACCAACACCAACAACCACTACAATAATCACCAACCACAACAGAACAGAAGGCAAGAAGCTGTCAGAGCTTATGCTGCTACCCCAACTAAAAACTGTGGGTATGTTAGACCCCATCCTTTGTGTAAGAGATGCACTCTACATCACACAGGACCTTTTACTATCAGATGTCAGACTTGTAACAAAGTGGGCCATCAGACCAGGAATTGCAAAAACAAAGGACCCTCGGACCACTAGATTAGATTCTAGTTATAGTTTTTGTTAGAACCTAACCACGGGATGTGTGGTATAAATAACAACACTTGTCAAATTTTGACAATGTAAAGTATGAAGGCAAGTTGTTCATGATTAATCCCGTTATACCTCGCTATTTCATAATACCGTTATCCAGGGTTTCACCCTGATTTTGTTAAATCAACCTTTCGAAATTGATCTTATGCCAATTAAACTCGGTAGTTTTGACGTCATCATTGGTATGGATTGGTTATCCAAGTATCATGCTAGAATCATCTGTGACGAGAAAGTCGTCCACATCCCAATCGATGGTAAAACTTTAATCATCCGAGGTGATCGAAGTAAAACTCGACTAAAACCAACCTTTTGAAATTGATCTTATGCCAATTAAACTCGTTAGTTTTGACGTCATCATTGGTATGGATTGGTTGTCCAAGTATCATGCCAGGGAATTATCTTGATGAAAAGTCATTCTACCATTCTAATCGACAGGTGAAACTTTAATCATTCGAGGGTGATCAAAGTTAAACTCGACTAAGCCTATAACCTGTATAAAAACTAAAAGGTATATATCTAGAGGATGTCAAGTTTTCGTTTAGCCCAAGTAATGAAGAAGAAGTCAGACGAGAAAAGACTAAAAGATATCCCAGTAGTCAGAGAATTCCCAGAAGTTTTTCTAGAAGAATCTCCCTGGCTTCCTCCCGGTTCGCCACGTCGAACTCCAAATCGATTTAATTCAAGGAAGCAACGCCTGTAGCCTGAGCACCCTATAGATTTGCTCCTTTTAGAAATGCAGGAGCATTATCAAATAACTTCAAGAGTTAGCAGACCGGAGATTTTATTCTCGCCCAAGTACTTCACCTTGGGGAGCTCTGTTTTATTTTGTTAAAAAGAAACACGGATCTTTAGAAAGTGTTATCAAATCTTTCCGGAGAGTTGAATAAACTTACCCTAAAAAAAAAAGATATTGTTACCCTAATACCGAGGATGATGATTATTTGACCACTGTAAGGTTTGAGTGTCTACTCAAAGATTTGATTTAAGATCAGGCTATCATCACTGAGAGTAGGATGAAGATATTCCTAAGGACTGTTTATACAAAGATACAGAATTATGAATTTCAAGTGATGCCATTTGGTTTAACTAACGCGCCTACTGTATTCATGGATCTCATGAATCGTGTTTATTTCTATTATTTGTGTAATCATACTTGGGATAAATGTGATAATGTTATCGATTGATATTTAATCTACTCTCGTAACATAGAACGAGCGTGTAAATCATTTTGAGAATAATCTTGGGATTTTACTCAAAAAGAGTCTTAAAAACTTACCTACCCTAGTATTATTAATGCCAAATTCTCCAAATGTGATTTCTGGATTCATATCGTGCAATTTCTTAGACACTTAATTGATAGTCAAGGACTTCATGTTGACCCCGCCAAGATTGAAGCAGTTAAGAATTAGGCTTCTCCTACTACACCCATAGAAATACATCAATTCTTAGGACTTGTCGGTTATTATCGGAGATTTATCAAAGATTTTTCGAAGATTGCAAAGTCTTTGACTGAATTAACCCAGAAAAACAAGAAGTATATCCTGGGCGAAGACAGAATCGGCTTTTCAAACTGCTAAAACAAAAGTTATGTGAAGCTTAAAAAGCTTTAGCATTAACCAGGAAGGAAATGACGATTTTTGATGTTACTGTGAGTGCATCCCATCAAGGTCTGGGAGCAACCGTTAATGCAAGAGAGAAGGTTTATTTGAATTTGCATCCCGACAACTTAAGCCTAATAAAGAAAACTATACCCATCATGATCTCGAATTAGGAGCAGTAGTGTTTGCTCTTAAAATTTGGAGACACTATCTGTATGGCACCAAATGTACTGTGTTTACTGATCATAAAAGTCTTTGCAATCTTGTTGAGAAAGAGGTTTGACTTGAGCACAAATGTAGTTGGTTTTAGAATTGCTTGCAGATTATGATTGTGAGATTTATTATCACCCTAGAAAGGTAAATGTCATAGCAGATGCCTTAAGCCAGAAGGAACAAATCAAACCTCTCCAAGTTAGATCATTAGTCATGACCATTCATCCAAACTTACCATCACAAATTCTCAAAGCTCAAACTGAAGCACTCAAAGAAGAAAACATCAAGGCTGAAAACTTATGAGGAATGGACAAATCATTTGAAATACCTCCTGATGGAACTCGTTGTATTAAGAACCGAAGCTGGTTACCACTTTTTGGTAATCTGAGAGACTTGATCATGCATGAGTCCCATAAATCAAAATATTCCATTCACCCGGATTCTGAACAAGATGTATCAGGATCTTAAGAAACTCTATCAGTGGCCTAACATGAAGGCAATCATCGCTGAATATGTTGGCAAATGTTTAACATGTTCTAGAGTTAAGGCAGAATGTCAGAAGCCATCCGGCTTATTGGTACAATCGGAGATTCCTGTGTGGAAGTGAGCGAGAATCACGATGGGTTTCATCATAAAACATCCCAAAACATCAAACGAACATGACACAATCTGGGTCATTATCGATCGCCTTACCAAATCTGCACATTTCATCCCTACCCGAGAGACAGATAGTATGGAAACCCTTACAAGGTTGTGCATCAAAGAAATAGTCTCCCAGCATGGCGTACCAATATCTTATCATCTTGGATCGTGACAGTCATTTCACATCCAGATTCTGGCAATCATTGCAGAATGCTTTGGGTACTCAATTAGACATGAGTACAACATATCATCCTAAAACCGATGGACAAAGTGAAAGGACCATTCAAACACTCGAATATATGCTTCAATCCTGTGTTGTAGACTTTGGAAAAGGATGGGAAAAACACTTACCATTGGTAGAATTTTCTTACAATAACAGTTACCATGCCAGTATTAAGGCAGCACCATTCGAGGCACTTTATGGTCGAAAGGTGGCAACATACTTGTTTAGCTGGCCGAAGTCTTAGTTTTATGTTGGCCGAAGTTGGAGATGTTCAACTTACAGGACCAGAAATAATCCATGAAACCACCGAGAAAATAGTGCAAATTCGACAAGACGCTTGTAAGCTTGCAGAGATCGGCATAGAGTTTATGCAATGTAAGACAATAACCTTTCTAGAATTTCAAGTGGAGATCGTTTGTGTGAATGTATCACCTCAAAAAAGGCATCATTCATTTTTAAAAACGAGGAAGCTTACTCCTCGGTACATTGGACCATTAAGAATCTTAAAAGAGTCGTCCAGTGCCATATTAAAACTTGGAGATTCTGAGAGCTCAGTAATTGTCCACAATATTCACATTTATGATCTAAAGAAATGCATTAATCTACGAATCCATTGTCATTCCAATGAAAGAGCCTCGGCTCGATGACAAACTCAACTTTGTGGAAGAACCAGTGGAAATTATGGATCAAGAAATCAAGCAGCTAAAACAAAGTCGTATTCCTATAACCAAAGTAAGATGGAACTCTAAAAGAGGACCAGAATTTACATGGGAACTCGAAGATCATATTCGTGCCAAGTATCCACATTTGTTTTCAAACATCACTCTGGCATCCAATAATTCTCGGAGACTGAGGATTTCTTTTTAAGGGAGGGAAGGGAGACTATAACAACCCGTAATTTTCATCAATATAATTTTCCGTCTATTAAATTAGATGCAATGTAATACCCATCTATTATAAATATATCACCTTCATACAGGGAATTTTTTTGCTTTATCTCATAATGCAACGTAACTTGCATCTTTAAAGTAAACGAGCTTACGCAACCTCTATCAATGCCATCTATATCTATGTTTATATCATATAAACATCCTAATATGTCAAGTCTATATCTTAATATCATTTTTACTAAGTACATTATCCATTTAACGTACTTTTCAAAACGTTATTTTAAAACAAGCATTAAACGTAAACGTTTACATCAAAACACTAATTATATGTAATGTATACATATAAAAGAATGTTTGTAAGCCTTCAAACTATTGTACAGTGTATAATGCACCTATTTGAATCAACTTTCCCTCCAAGTCATGTATAACTCTTTTTAAGCACAATGTTACAAGTCAATAAATGTTCTAAAAAACTAATTAGGTTCACTTGAAGCACTCCTAAATATGTTTAAAACTTTCCACCTCTTTAAACACAAGGTACAGAACTTAATGCATGATTTCTAAACCTTGAACCTAATCTCTAAATCATTCTAAAACCTAATTTAAAACCCTAAACCCTAAACAAAACCCTAACTTCACTTTAACCTTAAAACAAACCCTAAAACTTAATCCTAAGCCCTAAACCCTAATCTAACACTAACATTAATCTAACACTAATTTAAACCTTCATCTATCCTAAACATTAACCCTAACTCAAAATTAAAACCCTAAACCCTAAAAGGAGCCCTAAACCAACCCGTGGCCTATTTTCTTCCATTTTGACCTATTTTTAAACCAAGCACCCATCCTAACACCTCAAGCACCACTATGACTCACCAAGCAGCCACCTAAGTAGCTTACAAGCACCTCTATTCCTTTCTTTGGCCACCAAGCTTGCTACATTACCTCCTTGTTGCTCCTTTCTAGCCGCGGCCACATCACCCCTCCAAAACCCTTCCAACACTTCATAGCTACTAACCTAGCCTTGAACACTCACCTCCTAGCCCTCCTAAGTCAGCACCCTACAAGATTTAGCCACCACATCACTTAAAACTTGGTCTCCAAGGGTCATTCGACCCTATAAATAGCCGCACCCTTCATACTTCAATCTTACACCTCTCAAACTTATTTCTCACAATCAATGGGGTTCTAAGCTGATCAAGGAAGTAATGAAGGTTCCCAAGAATAGAAGTGAAGCCAAGAAACTAAGATAAGAAGCCTTAAAAGGATGTTTCCAGGCGTATGAAACTCAAAACCCATTTTTGACCCACTTTGAGACAAGTAAGCATAAGTCTATTCATATGACTTGTTTCTGTTTTGAATCTTAATAAGTATTTATAATCATGTATGAACTTTGTTAAAAGCTTTTAAACTAAAAACCATGGTGGTTAATTTTTCTAAAGGCCAAACGAAACCTTAAAAACCCTATTACTCGTTTTCTTTTAAATCTACAAGCTAACTCATAAGTGTGTTATGAAGTTTATTCCTATATGCTTATTTAATCTATTTCTTATATCTTTTTATCAAGTCTTGAAAGCGTAAACCCATCGGGTTAAATTTTATAAACCAAACGACCCATTTTTGTGTTTTTAAGCTCATAAGCTCTTTTAATAAGCTATAAGCTCGTAAAAGCTATTTATCCTAATTTATTTAGCCTGATTCTCCATAAGACATAAGCTATAAAACTCTTTTAGAATTCAAAAATACCTTATTATGGATTTTGGACTTGTTTTGCTAATATTTTTATGCAAAGGGGTATATATTGTAAATTTTTGAAAATTATAACTAAAGGGGCTGAAAATATTATTTTCCTAAAGTTATAACTATAAGGACCTATCTTGCCAAGTTTCAAAGTTAAAGGTTTAAATTATATATACTTTATATATAAGGACTAAACTTGCAAAAGTTTCTAAATCAAGGGTATATGTTGCCATTTTTGCAAACTTAAAAATATAAAATATGTTGGGATTCAGAGCTTTTACACTTAGTACTGCTAATAGTTAGTTAGTATTGCCAGTACATTGTTAGTACTGCCAGTTATAGTTAGTACTGTTAGTTGTATATTTAGTATTGTTAGTCATATATAGTTAGTACTGCTTATGTGATATGCATGAGTTATATTAGGAATAGATATGCATGATCACTTAACGCGTTTTGTAAGCCCATTAGGGTTTCCTTGGTGTATAAAAGGAACCCTTACGGCATAGTTAGAGATAGCAATCCAAGATAGAAAAGTCATAGTTATTAGGCAAAACATATAGTTTCTTCTGTGAATCATTCAATATAGTGAAAGTTTTGTGAAAGTTCTTGTGTTACTGTTATATTGTTTCTTCTGGTGTATAAAGATTAGTTTCCGCATAATCTTTATATATTACTCAGGGTTTCTATCATAGTTGTTTTAGATCTATCTAAGACAACTTAAGCTTTAACAAGCTAATCTAAGATCTGTAAAAAGGGGATCAACAAGTGGTATCAGAGCTTGTGTTCTGAAACCTTGATCAAGAAGTTACAAACTAGAAGAACTCTTTATTCAATCAAAGAAATGGATCTTGAAACTACCCAAAACAATGTTGTTGCAAAGTTGCCCCTTCTGAAACAGGGTGACTATGAGATGTGGAAGCTAAGGATCAAACAGTACTTTCAGGTGCAGGATTATGCTCTATGGGAAGTCATAGAGTATGGCAATTCTTTCAAGCCAGTAGCTAGAACTACAACAAACGCAGATGGTTCCTCTACTTCAACTATACCAGGACCAGTTACCACTGAAGAGAAGGCACAGAAGAAAAATGATGTTAAAGCTAGGAGCATGTTGCTGATGACACTCCCCAATGAACATCAATTGACATTCAATCAATACAAGGATGCCAAAACTTTGTTTAAAGCCATACAAGCGGATTTGGTGGAATAAAGCTATAATAAGATCTCAAATACACCTCTGAAGCAGATGTATAAGAACTTTTTAGTGCTTCAAGCCAAGAGTCACTTGACTTCATTTAAAATAGGCTTCAGAATATTGTTAGCCAGTTGGCCATCTTAGGTGAAAACATCTCTCAAGAAGATCTAAACTTTAAATTCTTAAGAAGCCTTCCTTCTGAATGAAGCATGCATGATCTCTATAACAATTTTAAGATTGTTGAACAAGAGGTCAAAAGAAGTGTTACCTCAAGTTCAAATTCAAGTTCACAAAATGTGGCCTTTGTATCAACTCCTGACCAGTACAACGAAGATAATATGCTATGTTCAGGATTGTTACTGCTAGCACTGCTAGTACTAATAATAGTACTGCTAGCCTTAGTGATGCCACAGTCTATGCTTTTCTGGACAATCAACCAAATAGGTCTCAGGTTGTTCATGAAGACCTAGAGCAAATCCATGAAGATGATCTTGAATGTAACACCCCCAAAAATGCGATACGCAGCGGAATACAACGATTTGGGTGCTACTTCATAATACAAGCACACGAGTCCCAGTAAACGCTTAAAGATACGTTTATATGACAATTTCATTTAGTTTTAAAAGAAAACAACAGAGTTACAAGATAGGTCCCAAACTATACAAGTCATCTTACGACTTCATTTCAAAAATGTTTCATTAATTTATAAACATATGTTCACCGAGCCTTCATTCTTGATATCCGCGTTCCGTCCCATCCAAACTATCTTCATACCAAAACCTGAGAAAAACATGCTTAAAGAGGTCAACATAAAGTTGGTGAATTCATAGGTTTATATAAATGTATAATCCAGGACCGCAAGACTTTCCCAGTGATAATGCAACAGATGCAGACATCACAAAATGCAATTACGTTTTCCTAAGCTCATGACACCGAAGCTCGACATAATTGAATACAATATATAAATATTGCCTACATTGCCCGTGATGATGTTCAACCCGTAACATCCAGTATCCGACATGATATACGTTCGTTTACCTAGTGATAGCTAGTCACCCGAACGGGGAGGTCAATCCCAAATAGATCTATCTATAATCACTCGCGCTTCCAAACCAGGAATTAACAGTTCATGATTCATGGGCATAGTGGGTTATCGCTACTTAGGCAAACACGTAATCATGATAAAATGTACACTTGCGTCCAATTTGTAAAACAAAGCATGTTTCTCACCCCAAAACTTGTAAATCAATAATTGTAAAACATGGGGCTATGAACTCACCTTGATCAACGATCAAGATCAAATAAACCGAATAAATCACAACGAAGCAGCAACGATCTCGACCACGACCTATAATTATGTCGTTCGATTACAATATGTATAAAGTACTATCAACGATGTGTACATCGTTACAACGAAAACATATATATATTTATATATATGTTTACATACATATATGTGATGAGAAATCCACTTGCGCGTCCTAACCTTAACACTGAGTATATTTTATATATACTATTTTCCATTTGTACTACCCGGACTAACTATAACACTACCAGTAGTAACCATTATTGTACTACCAGTACTAATGACAAAATTACTCTACCATGAGTAACTAATATACTACCACTAGTAATGACTATAACTACCAGGAGTAACCTATAACACTACCAGTAGTAACCATTTTATACTACCAGTAGTAACCATTATTATACTACCAGTAGTAATGACAAAATTACTCTACCAGGAGTAACTAATATACTACCAGTAGTAATGACTATAACTACCAGGAGTAACTATGACACTACCAGTAGTAACCATTATTATACCACCAGTAGTAATGACTATAACTACCAGGAGTAACTAATATACTACCAGTAGTAATGACTTTTATAAAGTATATTTATTTTCTAAGTCTGACCCGACTATAACGACCCACTAAATCACATTTTCACAACTCGGGTTCTAAAGAGAATTCATGCGAAACGATATTCCGAACAACTTCTTAGTTTTAG